>JAFEMH010003137.1:282500-287058 GCA_022495995.1 Adenophora triphylla var. japonica
TCAAGTCATTTAATGATAGTTTACTTACAAAGGCATTAGCAAAGCGATCGTCAATCCATTGCGGAGTTTGATCGGGCGTTGTAGGAGTTCGAACATGGGTGCTAACGAAAACATCCAAAAAACTGATATCCGGGCCATGTTCCTTTTCCTATAAATAAAATAAGCGAGATTATTATTTTGAAATTGTATAAATGCAACATACGTACATAAACCTATTTAAAAGCATGCATACACTACTACATTTAAACTAACATACATACCATACGGTAGTGATGCTCGCCGACCCCGATTGTCCCCATCGTATGCTTTGTCACCGACCCCGAGGAGCCTGCTCTATTTGCCTTAGCCTGTTCGGCGATAGCTATCGCCCCATCCGACGCCCAATGTTCGCAAAAGCGAAGAAACACCTCCTCGGTCATCCAAGGAGGTGTCGAGGGATGTAATTTCACCTCGAGCCGCTTAATATAAAATTTAAACTTCGTGTTACCTATAAAAATATGAATATCTCGTAAACATATAATGATGACATTATAAAATTAAAAGAGTATAATCATTGTTAATTAAACTAATTAAGGATAGATAAATATGTTACCAATATGATCCCGAAATAACTTCGAACACTGTTTATTGAAAACATATCTAGCCGTCGCCTCGTCGATATCCGGCGTCCATGTAAAGTTCCCCTACAACATATAATGATAACATTACAAAACTAAAAGAGTATAATCATTATTAATTATAACATTTTAATAACAAACTAACATTTAAGTTTTAAATAAAAACCATTAACACATTACCTTAAACTCCTCCCAAGCATTCTCCTTCTCCCCCGGTGGCAATGATTTCCAGTTGGGCCAAAACTCTGCCATGACCCGAGACCGCCAATCTTGCCCGATCTTTGTCCCCTGGGGTAGGGTATCCACCTACAAACCTGCCAAGTATATTTATACAATAACATTTTAACTTAAATAATGAATTATATATAAAATAAAGAGGAACCAACTTATATCAAATTAATGAAGAGTTACTTACTGGTCATAAAGTGCCGATATCTGGAGAAACATCATCCCCTCAGAATCGACTGGAGTAGGAGTATTGGCCCCAGAGGTGGAGCTGGTACTAGAAAGTGTAGGGTCGACATCGAAGTACCGGTAGCACTGTCTTGGATCGGGACGGTTGTGTCCCAGTAATAGATGTGTACACGGGGCGTGTCTTCTTGCCCGCTCTACTAGAACTCATATCTAAATACACTAAAAATATTAAAATATACAAATTTAACAATAGGAAACAATATATTCACAATACATATAAAACTTTAAAGTTATAATAATCTAAAGCATTCACAATACATATAAAACGTTAAACTATTAATAATATAAAGCATTCACAATACATATAAAACTTTAAAGTTCTAAAAATCCAAAGCATTCACAATACATATAAAACTTTAAACTTTTAATAATATAAAGCATTCACAATACATATAAAACTTTAAATTATTATTAATCTTCGTCCCCATCATCATCACTGGACTCTGAATTACTACAAAACTCGAGTTCTTCATCTTCGTCTTCGGACTCTGATGAATCAAACTCTGGTTCGACGTCCTCTTCCTCTTTCTCTTCCTCTTCCTCTGATTCATCAATATCAATGTGCGCGAGACGACCTGAATGAGGCGGAGGAGGTGGCAAATTCACTGGTAAGAAATCCTCCTCGGGTTCATCAACACTTTGAGGAATATGAGTGACATCATCTAATGGATGATTAGCTGATGAAACATTAGGTGGCACTGGCATTTCATCCTCTTGATAGGGTGTTTCTAATGACGAATCTGTAGTTTTCGACGAGGGTAGGTTGTCAATCATGCTCCTAGCCTTGGTCATCCAGACAGCCCACCATCTGTCGGGTCGCGGACGAGGGTAGGGAGTCATGTATACCTGTTGTGCTTGAGATGCTAAGATGAAGACGTCGTCGCCATTATGTCTGGACGAGTCCTTTACATCGACGAGGTCAAATATGGCGTGCTTCTTAACACCTCACACAAAGATCTCGCCAATCACAATTGAACAAGATAACATTGTTTCCATCCAAATACTCCACCTCGACTACTTATTTCAGGATGCCATAATAATCAAGGTTTCCTTTAAGCTTCACACCGCTATTCCACGTTAATTTAGAGCCCCCATAAGCTTTGGTATGAAATACATAGCCATTCAAGAAATAACCGTTGTATAAATTAACGTTCAAGTACGGAGTTGCTGCTAAATATCTTAACCTCGCAGCTTTGGCATCACCCGGATGTTCAGTTATCTATAAGACAATATGTAACCAATTTAATACAATTTTAAGATTGAATGTTTAAAAAAGTGTATAGAATAAATTTGAATGAAACGAAATATTTACATATTTCCTTAGCCAGTTTGGAAATTCTCTGTCTGTCCTAGTTGCGATGAGTTCTGGAGATAAATCCTGAGCTAAATCTTCAAACATTCTGCAATAGGGTTAAACAAGGCATTTCATATGCAGGTAATTAAACATGCATAATTTAATCAAGGAGGCGTAAACATAACATCAATGACTTACTTGATATATTCCCCAACCTCGTCACAGTTAAGAAGAACATAGAGTGAGACCGCGGCAAACTCTTTAGCGGTTAACGTACGCGTACCAACCCGTTTGCCGAGGAACCGAGGCCGGGGATGAAAATACAGAGATGTTTCCCTTAGACGGACAACGACCATCGTAATTGCGGCCAACCCTAGTCAATCTCATATCAACATCAGGAGGAAAATATGTTTTGACAAAGGCAACAATCTCATCTATAATAACAGCCTTTGAAATTGAGGCCTCGACCATGGCCCTATTGCTCATCTTCCTTTTCAATTGGCCTAGATACCTAAAAGTCATTCGTAGATTAAAACATAAATAATGTTAAAGAAGGTATATTGTTAACTCTCAAATTATTTAGAAATAGAATAAATTCAATTACCTCTCAAATGGATACATCCATCTCTATTGAAGCTTGGACCACCGACTCTAGCTTCGTATGCGAGTGGATCGATAAATTCTCCATAGAATCAAAGAATGAAGGAGGAAATATCTCCTCAAGTTTGCATAAAGTCACTACGATGCTCTCCTCAAGCTTTTTCATGTGATCAACACGCGGTGTGGTCGATGTTAACGCCTTCGTAAACTCGCTTAACTCTGTCAACGCCACCCCAGATATTGTCGGGCAAGAGACCCTTGAGAGCAATCGGAAGTAGCCTATCCGGCCAAAAACGTGGCAATCGTGACTCTTCAAACCACTACACTTTCCCCTCACTCTACACTTTGACACAGTTACCCAATGTTAGACGTGTAACTCACTCGGAAGCTTTATAATCTAACTTTGAGCCATTTCGGGAGACTAGGAGTTGTGTTTTCCTTTGTAAGCACGTATTGAGCCATCGGTCTACAGCGGTTTACCATTGACGTATGCCAAGTCTAAGGTCGACACGCTTAGAGATTTCCTTAAGGTCCATTCGAGCTTTTTCGTTGTCTTTAGTTGTTGCCTTGAAATCCATCAACGTGTTAAAACATTATCGAATACATTAACTTCTCGATGTGCATCACGTCAAGGTTATGTCGAGGCACGAGATTTGTTTTCCCAGTGCATGGCGGCTCCCAAAATATACTCCTCTTGGTCGAGTTATGGAAGTCCCGAACCATACTTGTATTTTGGTCTTGAAAACTCTTTTCTCCCATAGAGGATCGGAGCAATCTGAGATACCTGCCCTCGTAGGCCGTGTCACTTGCACTTAAGCGAATCGGGGCCTCATCATGGCCAATCTTACATTGCTTTTAAGCCTTAAACTGCAATCATTACGGGTCTGAATGGGTGGTCCTCCGAAAGAAATTGTCTATGTGCAATCGAACCAACATGGTTTTCCAGAGTTATCGCGTGAGCGTGAAAGACTTTGCTGTCACTCGTACGGATACGGACAATGCCAACTTCCCGTGGGTGCTCCTGACATGATAACATCCGTATACGCGGGGAAGTCATTAGGCTGTCCACATCAACGCAAATTTCATGCCGAAATTCTCTCGCTTGAAAGCATCCCACGCTTCGACCCCATCCTCCCAAAGTCGTGCTTTCCAATTCCGTCCATCAAAGGCCTCGGAGATAGACGTCAATGTTCCTCCTGTGGTCAAGTGGGGCCGGATGAATAACGACAAGAACATGTAGGATCACTCATACACAACCGTGGCGGAAGATTGTAGACTGGCTATAACCGGCCAACAAGAGTAAGATTTTGCCCTGTGACCAAACGGATTGAAACCATCGAGCGTATGCATAACCGTATATTTCTTGCTTCTGCACGCAAAGTCGTGATAAGTCTCATCAAAGTGTTTCCATGCCTCCCCATCACCGGGATGAATCAACACACCCTCTTCACGCAAACTTTCCTTATGCCAACGCATTGCCTCTCGCAGAGATTTAGACGCGTAGAGGCGCGTAGCTTCTGGAATCAACCCGCATGTAACGCAACGCAACCGCATGTGGTCTGGTTTTTCTTGT
>JAFEMH010003138.1:0-105000 GCA_022495995.1 Adenophora triphylla var. japonica
GGTGGTAGTAGTGATAGTGATGGTGGTGGTGCGTGGTGGTGGTGGTAAGTAAAGTGGTGGTAGTAGTGATTGTAGTGTGTGGTAGTAACGCGCAATAATTATGTCGGTGTTAATTAGATTTTTTTAAATTTGTTTAGCTCTATTTTTATTTTATTTTAATTTATGATTTATATATTTTTCAAAAATAATATTTATTGACTCATATTTATTTTTTTTGAGAGTAATTTAAAATAATTTTATTTAAAAATAATTTTCATGTTTTATATAAATAAAAATAATTATATTTATTAAATTAAAATTAATTAACTCTCGCCGATGTAATTATTCCGCCGCTAAATATTAATAATTTAAAATTCCGCTCTGTGAGATTTAATATTTAGCGGCGTGAATAATTCCGTCGCCGAGGTTAATTAAAACCACGGCGGAAATTTCCGTCTCTGGTACATGCCAAGTCATCAATCACCGTAATTACGTACTATTGGGGGCCAACGGCGTGACATTGACACAGCGGCGGAATTTTCCGTCGCCGAGGTGAAAGTTATAAATAGGAATCTTTTTACGCCCTAATTAAACACTGTCTTCTCCCTTCTAATTTCCCCGGGGCATCGCTTCCTCTCTCTCTCTCTCTCTCTTTCCTCACCGAGCCGCTGCCGTCGCCTCATCACCGCCACGATCTCTCACCGCCGTCAAGCCTCAACGCCTGTCCCTCTCAACTCCACCGCCACCGCCGTGTTAGCGAAGGCCGCCGTCGCCTCATCCGCCACGATCTTCTCAACGCCGTCGCCTCACCGCGGCCCCTCTCAACTCCACCGCCACCGCCGTGTTAGGTACGTAAACCCTTTCTCTCTAATCCAATCCTCCCTTTCTCTCTCCTCCCTTTCTCTCTAATCCAATATCCACAACCCTTTTCTCTCTAATCCAATAATCGTTTGATTTCATTCTTCCTGTCGATTCGATTTTCTTTCAAATTTTATTTGGTATGTTGTATCATTTATAAATAGAAGTGCTAAGATCAAGAGATTGTTGATGTTTGGAATCCGTAACAACGCACAAAATGAAACTCCTCATCAAAAATCATAAAAAAATCCATCTTCACAGAAAATTAGAAACAGATTGAAATGAATTGCCATGCAAAGAAAGAAACATTATTTACTGCAAGCAAGTCTCCGACTCACCACCTTCGTACATAACCGACTTGGCCAAACCCTTAGAGAGAGAGGGTTTCGTAGCTTAATGCTTCTTGCACTCTATGGATAGTAAAAATTACTTAATATTAGATTCAATCTAAATTGAAAAGATCAAGTAGTAAAAGGAAAGACAAAAATAAGGGGCAAATGAGCAAGAATGTGCAGCTACTGTTTCCTTTCACTATATTAGTTAACATGGTCCTAGGCGACATACATGAGGTCCTAGGTCTGAGTCTGTCCACTTGTTTTTTCCCCATGAATATTGTTTGCACACAAGTTGCGTTAGATTTACTTTGTGATGCTCCTAGTAATGCATGTTAACTTATCTCTCCACGTCCAAGCGGTGAGACACACATGAGGGTAGTTTTAGGACTTGATTCTTATTCACTCCTCAAATAGCCTAAGATTTTAGATAAGTTTGTAACTTAACATTCGCAAATGCTGAAAAGAAGTTAAAAGAGGCTGAGTTTCGTGTATAATTCCTTTTGAGACGTTGACTTCCAGAAGAAATGTCAAAGTTGTATTTGTGGCTGATCAAGTTGATTAGGACTTTCTGCGGATATGAAAAACTACCATAGTTGGTTTTTGGTTTGAATTTGATGTGTTCCTAATGTTGTGTTTTAGTTTCCTATTTTTCTACGACTACTTTTCTATTAGATGCAACTCTTCTCCTCCTTCCTGGTAATTGCTTATATATACTAATTTGACTCTCTATTTTTTAAAAAATAAAAAATAGAGTTCTCATTCTGATACGTGTAATGAGTTGCAGAATGAACATGTTTCATTTCTTTTCTTATCCCCCCACAAAATAAAAAATAAATAAAAATAAGTAATTAAGTAAGTAAATAAATAAAATGATCAAATCGACTATTATGGGAATACTACATGCTAAGTTGAAGGGGCGCTTATGTTGGATCACTATTATTTGATGATTTCTGGATAATACAAAATCTTGTCCGCTCAAGAACTAGAATGCCTTATATGTTCAAAAAGTGGGCCGCCTAGATATTTAAGATAGATGTGTGCTAAATCCTCGCATATTAAAATGGAAACAAATTCGCCGAGGGTAGAAGTAGCCCAAACACAAAAAGCGATGTAGACCAACAAATACACAAGTTGATAAGAGTGATGCTAGTAAAGTTATTGTTAAAGCTATGGAGTGGGAGGGATACATGTATACATTAAAAATAACATAGAGATTCAAGTGAGGATCTCATGGAATATAATGATAGGGTTCTAGATCCCATTTTGGGGCGATTGACGGTATCGCGGACGGTGATGTATGTCGCCTACGTTTGAGCGCCCGATATCAATCCCGGCACCCTAGATGCAACTTAGGTCGGATCTTGTGGTAAAGTCAAAGGGGAGGGGGGGTGTAATGTCTAAAATTAGGAAGACTTGGATGGAAGTATTGTTAAGGAATTAGACACCTAATCATTGTCTAAAATTAGGAAGAAAACTCTTAGTGGCACCGCTTATAGGGTATTGTGGTTGGTGGTTAACATCTTAAAATATAAACAAGATGAGAGCCTTTCTCATCTCACGCCTATCAAAATCCGTCCATCTTTCGCTGAAGACAGCAAACAGTTCTCCATCTGTTTGAGTAAAGGATTTTCTGCTTAATAAGAGTTTTCCAATTTCACCGCCCGTATTGTATCTCAGATCTCAAACATCATAGCCATGTTTGTGACAAATGTCGCTTTTCTTCATCGGTGTTATACTGCTACCTTGTTTTTACTTGTGATCGTATAACACCAGTGAATGAAGAGTAAAACAGGCACTGTCACAAACATGGCTGTGATGTTTGAGATCCTTAGAGAGAAGAGGACAGTGAAACTGGAAAAATTTCTTATTAAACAGAAAATCCTTTGCTCGCATAAATGAGAACTTGTTTGCCTGCCTTTCTTGGTCAAAGACGGGATAGGATTTTTGATAGTTGTGGATGAGAAAGACTCTCATCTTGTTTATAAATGTTAATTTAATTCATCATTGTAAAATTATATATTTTACAACAAAGAATTAAATATTAATATTTAAAATTATTCACAATAGTAATAATTTAAAAAATCCAAAAGCCGAAATTTCTTGATTTTCGATTATAAAGCAAGTAGACAAAGTGATATTTGCATTTCATATAATCGTGCATTTCGGGATGGGATAGGTTTATCAAACAGGCACTTAAAGGATAGAGTAGGTATTGATTCCAGGTCAACAAGTGTTGGATTTCAACTACCTAACCAACTAAGCTGCCTGAAACATATATTAATAAAATGCACAATAATTATATTGCTATAACAAGAGATAAAAATAAATTAGTAAATGTTCTGGCTTAATTAGGTTTCATGCTGGATTAAAGCTGGTTGGAAGCATATACTGTTTGCTTAGTAATTATATTGCTAAAGAATTGTAAAATTTGAAACCTATATGAAATTAATTTGTATAAAGTTATATCTAGGGGCGTAAGTGGTTAGGTAGGGACACCATTAACCTTTAGTTTAGTTTGAACTAGAGCTCAAGATTTGTTGATACTATGAAGCCAACCCCAATTCTAAACCTAATTTTAAATATTAACAATTTACAATTATTCACAATATTAATAGGTAAAATCTCACAGCCCCCAATTTAAGGCAACATGGAGCATTACAATGGAGAAATTGTTTCCCGAGAGTATCAATTTCAACAAGACATTCTTGAACCTGCCGCGCTTTCACCAAAAAAAAAAACAACACCGGAAACTTATTGGACAGGAGGTATAGCATGCCATGCATCTCGGTCTCTAAAAGATTGGAAGATTGATTGGGATCCGCTTCCGAGCCGCTTTCGTGCTTTGGGATTCGTAGCGACATGTGTTCACCCTATCGTACAACGATCTGATGCCAACGATGGAGGATTTCCGAGCACTAACCGGGTGTGGATGAGTCGAGGACTCGTGGCATTTCCACGAGACAGACGATCGGCCACTGAGCAACTATCTAAATTCTTGGGCTTATAAGCGTATTGGGTATCTGGACATTGTCGTGGACGATAGATTCATAGACTTGACTCATATAGCCGTATTGAGTCGGACCACCCCCTCTGTTTGATGTATCCACTTCCTTAGATATATTCATGTTGCTCATTCTATCTCGCGCACTACTTCGTGGCTATATCGGAGTGTTTCCAGCCTACGCCGTTAGAGATCATCAGCTGAGAGGTGATCGAGGAGTTGACATTAGGCATATTCAATCCTGACAGGAGCGATGGACATCATTCCACCGTTGCTAGCGGAGACATACCACGGCATTGATAGATTAGCCTGAGGATCTCGAGTACATTGGTTCAGCGGCCCATTACTATCATTGTGGCCGTATGAGAGATTGCGCTTGATCTCGCCACGCTGGAGGGGCAGACGCATTACCTTGGGCGACCGGACGGCGCGCAGGATATTGAGGATGCCGCTATTGAGAGTTGGCATAGGAGGTTGGCCTTGGCCCGATATGAGACCGCAAACCCGTACTATTGGATTCCGTGATGGGGATTGCAGACTATGAGAGATATTCGTGATGAGTCGGTGATTGTCCGACTTCCGGACTACATGTATCATCCTTTGCATTCCATCTCTAGTGAGCAGACAGATTTTGATACCCGCAGCTAGTAATTCATCTCGGACTTCTGAGAGAGCAAATAATTCCGACTAATACCATGCCGATGCATTATGACTGAGCCTCAGACTACACATTTCTTTGGCAGAGCATTTCTAGAGGGCTTTCTTCCGATACGACCACTACTCCGTCAGATTAGAGGTATCACATTTCTGACCACCAAGTATCTGATATGGTACGAGAAGCAGCAAGGTCCTATACAGTTGATGATAGAGGCTCGACGCCGAGAGTATTTTGGGGTAGAGTATTCTTCCAGCCGGACATTAAGAGACATAAAGGCCAAGAGCAACCCTGATGAAATCACTGGCAAACACTAAAATAAACTATAAACAATGTAACACTAAACTAACACAAAACTAAAAAAAAAAACAAATTATACTAACCTACAATTAACTATGTCCCCACATTCTTGCATATTCCACAATTGCACAATTCACAAGCTACCATCAACCGCAGAATAATACTTTCCACTATGCAAGTAGCCATATATTTTCCATTAATTGTAATATCTTACTTAACCATTATAATTGCAAATTCATAAATCTCTATATGTTCTACCACCTCTCTCTTTACTCTCAACCAAGATCCACTTTTATAAAGCTAAGTACACCAACCATCTTTTATTTTATTGACTTTATCTATCAAACAACAACACTTCTAAAAAAAACAAATCATGAATACTCCCATGAATTTTCACAATTTAACAACCACTTACACCCCCCCAAACTTGATCATTTAAGCACATTACATTAAGATCTTCTACCGTTCAAGTAGGGTACACTGTAGCAGCGAACTCCATGCCCCTAATACTAGGTAGAGATTTATAAATTTATACTCCTATTTGGCAAGGAAGCATCGTCGCAGCGAACGCCGTGCCCCGAGCTACTTTAGGAATATTTATTTAAAGGTTTGAGAGTTAGCCACTTCGGTATCGAGCTTGGTACGGACCATCACGGCGGTAAAGCTCTTCCTCCATAACGCTACTGCATACCCAGAAATCTGGTTAAGCTAGAATAATCCCTAACCAATTAATCTACACGTCTGGAGGTTTCACCGAGTATAAATTGAATTACCATTGCTCTCATTCCCCTTTCATTTTTTTCTCTTTTTTTTTCTTTTTCTTTTTTTTCAAGACAATAAGGGGGGTTCCATTCACATCTAAGAAGTACTCATCTTAAAACTTGCCTAATGTTGCTATGTGATAGACAAATTCACTAACTTAAAAGATGATGGTGTACTATAAACTTTATAAAAAATGGATCAAAATTATCAACCAAGAGAATATTAACAATAATACACTAAACTGCAACTAAGAGATTTAGGACACAATCATAACTCTTAAGTAATGTACCACAATTAATCAAAAATATACCAACACTTGCATATACAAATTATCACACCCCATTATCCTCCTTAGCGGTCACAACAAATCACATGCAATTATGGAAAACACCAAGAATGTTCACAACTATATATACAAGAAAGGACATAGCTAACTATTTTTTCAATTTTTTTTTCATTTTTTTTAATAATAATAATAAACTAAATAAACTAAATTAACTAACCTAAAAACACCAACACAAAATATAAACATCACCAACACAAAATATATACATTTCCCACCCCCAAACTTAATATGCACATTGTCCCTAATGTGAATAAAAAACAAATATAAATAAAAAAGGACGAAATACTTACAACCTCAATCAGCCGAAAGACCCGCACGACGGGCAATATTCTTCACCCTTGCATCCAACTTCTCCACATTTGCATTTATTTGTTCCATGCATGCCCGTTGAGACTCCAACTCCAACAAAACTCTCTCCAACATACCCTCCACATAAGCGCCACTAACCGGTGGTGGGGGCAAACATAAACGAGGAATCGGAATTGACTCCGAAATTGACTCGGAACCAAGGTCCTCCACCTTCCAATTTCTCTCATCCCGAACCCACTTTCGATTGTTATCCGGAAGCACAATACGGGTTGCCAACAGATCACGACCCAAATAATACTTCCCTTCTTCAGATGTGATCATACCTATTTGAATACATGACTGCAAATCCAATCGATCACTACCCTTCACTGCCAACAACTTTTTATCTCACCTTGAAATCCCAAGTGAATAGCTATTGGTGTGATCAATCCACCAATTGTTATCACTCCCTTTTTGCCTTCCCCACTTTCTCAAAATGTCTTGCCAAATATGATCCTACATCCACTTTTTCTTTTGAGACCATACACCATAAAAAATACAACTCATCTCTTCTAACCGAACCATCACTTCCACCCCGCGCAAACAAAGTTCTTGCCATTACCCGATGCATATAACGAAAGCAAGGATTATCAATAGCCGTGGCTTTCGAATTCGATGCATGATAAGTAACCTCTTTAGAAATTTTATACCAAAAACTACTTTGCACAAACTCTCTCTCATTTACTCTCCTCCTACCACCATTTGGAAAACGAAAAATTTCATTGAACCCAAGAAGAGATAAACTAAATTCTTTATTAAAAAGACGGAAAGTAATCCGCCCCTCTTCTGGCCCATCCAACACTTCCGCTTTTACCGAACTCAAAAACTCCAAAGTTAACCTTGCATAAGTGGGAAATTTAAGAGAAAGAAAATACGCCCACCCCACATTATCAACCAAATACGCAAAATCATCAACCAAACCCAATGTAGAAAGCACCCTATCATCTACATAACAGGTACTCACAATTTTTCGTCCAACCAACTTTTCAAATCGAATCTTTTGCATTTCATCACGAAACTCAATCCCAAACTCATTATCAACATTAGGAAATACGAGAACACTCACCATGAATAACCTTAAATTTTGATGTTGAACGAGTGTCCGGACGCTTTCTCTTCGAGCCTTGAGTCACCTTCGATTTTTCCTTTGAACGAGTCTTTTCTTTAACAACATTTGACAACTCCTCACCTTTTTTCAAACTAGCACGAGTCCGTCCCATCACCAAAGTTAAGAACAACAACTTTGCTAATATGAAAGCTTGGTGTGGTTGAATGCATGAAAAGAATTTGCAAATTTGGATTGGACAGAGTTGAGGTTCGGCCGGAATTGGGTTTTGGCCGGATTTGGGGAAGGTTTTGGAGAGGGAAACGGCTGGATTGAGACGGAAAGAGAAGAAGGGAGGAGGACCTCCGTTCCTGTAATGGAAAGGAGGGGCGGGATCTTGAACGGAGAGGAGGGTTACAGTGGTCTACGGCTCGGAGAAAGGTGTGGGTTCCGGCTAGTATGGCAAGTGAAGGAGCAGCTGAAATGGTGGAAGAAGGAGGAGAGGGTGCGGCTGAAATGGTGGAGGTGGGTTTGGGTTCTCGCCGGATTTGGACTTGTCCGGGATTTAGAAGGTTTGGCCGGAATTTCTGCACCTATTCGAGGAATTGATGGAGGTTTGCCCGGATGGGGGTTTTGCGATTTGAATGGAGAAGAAAAAGGTTTTGAGTTGATTTGGGAAGGTTTATGGAGAGGGAAACGGTTTTGGGATGGATTGGAGAAGGAGAGGAGGGAGTGTAACGGCGGAGAGAGGAAAGGGTGGGGATGGTAATGGTGGCGCTGAACGTGCGGAAGAAATGGGTTAGGGGCGTTTCAAAAAAATTTATTTGATTTTTTTTTTTAATGAAAAGATGAACCCCTTAGTTAATGGAAATTTTCAATTGACCCCTCCCCTCATTTCCTATACAACCCCTACTTTTGCACAATCTTGAATCATGGCCATGGTTTAAACCATGGCCTCCCCATGGACAATGCTGAAAATTTACACCCCTTTGCTGTCCATGGCCATGGATCAAATCATATGGACATGGATCAAATCATGGCTTGCCCATGGTTTGCGCAGATCACTTGCATCCTTTGACTACCAAAATACTTCATGGCCATGATAATTTTCATGGGTAGGCCATGGAATGCTCAGATTCACTCCTCCTACACATCACAAACAAAACCAAGTAAAATAGCACTGTTCCACGAAAAACATTTTTTTTTAATTGAAAATATTTAAATGAAAACAATGAAATTTAAGTGCTGAAAAGAAAGAAACAATTAACTTTAAAGGAACTACAAATTAAACTACTCACCTTGGGTTGCCTCCCAAGTAGCGCTTTTGTTTAAGGTCGTATAGCTAGACCGATGCCAAGGTTATCTTAACCTTCACCTTCCTTCCTTTTGCCCACTTCACCGTCTCGCAGGTCTTCACTTTCAGTTTTAGCCCCATAAATATTCCCTTTGACATATGATCATTTAGGGTCCAAGGGAATTTTTGTCTTTTGAATTTCTTGGGCTTCTTCTCTCGAGAGTCCTTGCCACTTTCTCCGCCTTCAAAGATGGGAGGGATCACCAAAATGATGGAGGATTCGTCATCGGCATTTTTCATGAGTAGAGGTTGGTGTTTATTCAAACATGGCTTATCAATCTTGGCGAGAGTGACCATATTTTCTTGAAATTCATTGCCCCGCATCTCACCATAAAGAGCAAGCTCAATTTCATCAACTTGCTCATGCCATGATTTTTCCATAATTTCTTCCGTCTCCATACAACCCGAACTATCATACAATTGCACTTCACTAGAATTTTCATAGGGGGTTTCATAGACAAAATCCTCCATTTCATTTTCCAAAAGTGGCTCTTGTTGTAGTTCGTTCTCAAGTTCTTCATCGGAGTCTTCATAGACAAAGTTCCCCAATGAGTCCCCCAATAGTTGTTCTTTGGGTTGTGCATGGATTATGGTCGAATTTCGATTCCTCACTGCCTCTATCAGTTTGTCCAATTCTTTCTCAAGTTTTTTCATTGAAGCTTCTTGGTTCCCCATTCTTTGGTCAATGGCCACCTGATTTTGTGGCGAGGCCACAATAAACTTTTGCAAAGTTTCCTCCACACTTGGCCTCACAGGTCCTTGTTGCTGTGGCTGTGGCTGTGGCTGTGGCATCTGTGGTTGGTATTGTTGCTGAAACTGACTTTGTCTTTGATTTCCTCCCCATGAGAAATTGGGATGATTCCTCCAATCCGGATTGTAAGAGTTGGAAAATGGATCATTTTGCACTCTTGGTTGGGAAGAATTCATTGCGTTGGCTTTCTTAAGAAATTCTGGAAATTGACCTCGCAATGGACACCCCATAATATCATGGGTATTTAAATTACAAATTAAGCAACTTTTGCCCGAACTACTCTCTCCTTGACTTCGACCTTGTACTTGACCTTGACGCGTCATCATCCCCTCTTGTGGATAATACTCAAAAGAATATGTCCCCGAAGGGCACTCATAAGAACCATGAGAGTATAATCCACAATCTCCAAACGACCCATAGATGTCATAGTTATACATCTTTGAGTTCATTTGAATGTTTAGTCGTCGGCACCAAGTTAAAACAAAAAAAATATATACAAAATAATATTCACAATAGCAAATAATTAAATCAACTTTAAAATAAACGCGTCCCCGGCAACGGCGCCAAATTTTGACGAGTGTCGAAACGTCAAAATAAAATTTCCGACTCAAACTACCTACAATTGATTTGTAGATAGGGTAAGTAGGGTCGAACCACCGAGACACGAATTTAAAGTGTGTAAAATTATTGCTATGAAAAATATTTTTTAGAGAGAAGAATTTGTTGATTTTAAAACTAATGCTTTTGAAAATTTATCTAAAATTGTTATAAACGATGTTTCAATAATAAGGAGAAAATTCCCGGAATTGGCTTCACAATTATGCTCAAGTTTCATTGTTCATCAATCAAAGTATACTTGGGGTTCGTTCTTACAAAATTATGATTGGGACACTTAGGCGGGTGATTTGCAATCAAGTGTTTTCAATTAATCTATTCCCTTGGCCCGTTCATAGATTAATTGGAAACCCATTTAGAAAAGAAGAACATCAAGAACGGCAATTCTTATGAATCTTTTGGCGGGGATTCAACAAATTGCCAATATCAAGCAACGACTAATTACAATTGCGAATTTGGCGGTTCACAATTATAATTCAAGATCATTCAAGAACACATATGGCATGCAACATACATATTCCAAAATTCCATAAAAAATACTTGATAATCCCAAGTCTTACAATGATAATAATGAAAATAAAATTTAAAGCATAAATTGTTACCTCCAATCCCAAGAATTAGGAGAATTAGTTATCCATGGAAATACGAAGATCAACACCAGAAAAATCAGAAAATGAAAGAAGATGATAATTTTTTTTTTCCACAGAAGTCTGTTCCTCTCCTTTTTAAAATTAATTCCTTTAGAAAACCCAAAAAAAAAACGATTTATAACAACCCTAGGCTTATGAACAGTCGGCCAAACAGGCCCAACCTTGGCCCAATTCCATTCGGTAGCCCAACCTGCATGCAATGTCTCGGCCATGCTGCTTGAAACCTTCTCCATTTGGCCTCCTACTGTGTGGCCCTGTTTTGCTTCCATTTGTTCTGGCCATGCTCGGCCAACTCTCTTCATTTGGCCCCAACTGCTTCAGCTTGTCTTTGTTTAGTACCCATTGAATTCGGTTCGTCCCATAATTACACCGTCGCCTTTTATCGCATTTTGGACATTATCAAAAATTTATAAAAATTTCTGTGCACCTTGTCCTTGAATTTCCAATATTTTCACTTTGTCCCGGACTTTATTTGACCAATTTTTTTCCTTGCAATTTTCCAAAATTACAATAAGGTCCCTGAACTTCCAAAGTGGCACAAAATACTTCTAAATTTGCTCAATCTCCACTTGGACCCCTGAAAACTAGAAAAACACTAAAAACACCCATTAAAACACACAAAACTCAAGAATTAAGCTAAGAATAAGTTCATAAAGTATTCAATGGATGAGTGTAAAACTCACTCATCACCGAGGCAGAGGAAGAGTAGAGATTCGAGTTCGGGAGCGCGAACGAGTTCCTAGACACTTTTAAGAAGATCTGTTAATATATTGTTAAATATGAGGTAGAAGCTTTAAATTTATTTTAAGAAGATCTGTGTTGCTTTTAAGTTTGTAATTCAAATTTAGGGAATTGTAATACGTTAATTACTTCTAAACTGTTAATATATTATGAAATCAAATAATTATTAACATCCCAATTTTGTTTCACCCGCCGATTAAATTGAGTGTACGTATAATATATGGATTGCAATGCAGGAGTGATGTCTGTCAACGATGATCGTAGTTGGATGTACAATCGAAAGTTGTCGAATCATAGCAGTATCAATCCTGAGTTTATAAGAGGGTTGAAGGGGTTTATTGAATTTGCTAAATCAAATCCCAGTCACATGAATGATGGTAAGATTAGGTGTCCATGCACCAGGTGTTGTAATGTCAAGTATCTAAGCTTGATCGATACTCAGAAACATCTTTTGCGTAACGGGTTTGATGTTGGGTACAAACGGTGGACTCGTCATGGTGAGCAAATGATATTGCACACAAATGTTTTGAATAATCCCCCAGGAATATTCATGTACCTCCCAAACCCGAACCTATTATTCAGGACAATGAAGAACCACATTTGAATATGGAAGATATGGTTAGGGATGCAAATGTCCCGAATTCGATTGGTCGAGAACCAACAAAGAAGAACCAACCCCGCAGCCCAAGAAATTTATTGATGCTATGGACTCTGCAAAAGAGAAGGTCTATCCCGGGTTGCGAGATCGCTGTGTTGGAGGTCATGGGCTGAGCTCCTTAACATAAAGGCTGATTGCAATATTAGCCAGTCTACTTATAATCGTATCATGAAAGCAATTAAACGGATGTTGCCGAAAGAGAATAAGATGGTTACAAACTTTTATGAGACAAAGAAGTTGGTTTGGCAGATTGGGCTATGTTATGAAAAGATTGATGCGTGTAAGAATGACTGCATGCTATTCTACAAGGAAGATTCACAGATGTTAGGTCCCAACTGGTAGGAATCAGGCTAGAGGGGGGGGGGTAAATAGCCTGTTAAAACTTTTTGCTAAAAACAATTTTTATCTTTGAAAATATAAGTTACCTTCTGACTAACCGGTGAGAGGTTTGCACAGCGGAATATCGGTTAAGGAGTTTCTCAAAATGGTAAGGTAAGTTGTTCTAAACGGTAAGTTAAAATCTCATGCAACAATGACAAATTTCATTTTCAAGTAAGACAAACAAGTAAGCAGTAAGTAGAATCAATTGGTTGTGACCAGTTGAGAAATTATCAACTAGTTACAACTACACAAGAAATAAACAAACACACAAAGAAATGACACATTGTTTGAAGAGGTTCACAGTGTTAAATAACTGCTACGTCCTCTACCAAGTTTGGTCAGAACTTGGATTTGTGAAAGTGCACTGCTATTAATGGATCCTACCTATTACAAGTTGCAAGCCAATGATTGAAGGCTGCTAAAATAAAGGTGACCACTAATGGATCGTGCTACAATAAAGACCTGGTGTTTTCTAGAGATGTGCTCACAAGTTGAGCTGATTTCTCTAGGGTGTTGTGTGTGAATCAATCAATGTGTTCCATAAATAGTCTAATGGAGGAACACAACAGTATTGATTGAGGTGCTCAGTGTATAAGTCCTACAGAGATGTCTATTGAAAGAGGGGACTTGTATTGAATGCCTTGAACTAGAGAATTTGCAGGTTGTTAGTTCTTGGCAGCTTACTCTCAAGGATCATAAATGCACCAACCACCTTCAATGCTTCGGGGAAGCTATTTATAATGAACTTTGAAAAGGAGCCGTTATCTTTGAAGAGGTTGCAATGATGACTTGGACTGGCAGGCATTAAATGCGAGTATCTTTGCATTAAATGCCTGAGATTGGATAGAGAGGATTTCCATTGAGTAGTTGGGGCGATGTGAGTACTGGTTACTTTGACATTCCTCAAGAAGGTACTGACATATTGCAGAGATGTCTTTTCAACATGCTTGCTTTACCAACTTCAGCTAAAGTTGATGGCTGGGTAGTTGGGGACAATAAATGCATCGGCTAGCTGCTGACTGAGGGAAGCTTGTTGAGTAAGCCTTAACCGGTGAGGGTTATATCGGTTAGGTAAGGTGATCGGTTAGGCAGGCATACCGGTTGAGTGGTCAACTGGTTAGGTAGCTTCACCAAGTAACTCACAAACTGATGGGGAACTCTTCAGGTCTTCAAGTCTTCATACATCTTGAGAAAATTACATAATAAAAACACTGGGCACTAGCACTAAGGGGACCTATCATACATAGAAAAAAATTATATTTGGTCTAATTAAAATTAGGGGTCCACAATAATGCTTGTTGTGATTGGGATTAAGCAATTCTAAACCTAAACTTATATTTGACTAACAACAGAAGACAAAGTGTTCAATTTGCGGACAAAGTAGATATAAGCCAAATCGGAGGGGCAGTTCAAAACACAAGAAAAATAAACCACATAAGAAGTTGCGTTACATGCCGTTGATTCCAAGACTGCAACGCCTCTACGCGTTTAAATCTACTGCAGAAGCAATGCGTTGGCATAAGGAAAGTTTGCGTGAAGAGGATGTGTTGATTCATCCCAGTGATGGGGAGGCATGGAAACACTTTGGTAAGACTTATCCTGACTTTGCGTCTGAAGCAAGAAATATACGGTTATGCATCTGCTCTGATGGTTTCAATCCGTTTGGTCCTGGGGCAAAATCTTACTCTTGTTGGCCGGTTATAGCCAATGTCTGCAATCTTCCCCCCTAGTTATGTATGAGTGATCCCTACATGTTCTTGTCGTTATTCATCCCCGGACCAAACAGCCCTGGGAGGAACATTGACGTCTATCTCCGACCTTTGATGGATGAATTGAAACAGCTTTGGGAGGATGGTGTCGAAACGTGGGATGCTTTCAAGCGAGAGAATTTCAGCATGAAGGCTGCATTGATGTGGACATTTAATGACTTCCCTGCATATGGGATATTATCGGGTTGGAGCACCCACGGGAAGTTGGCCTGTCCGTATTGTATGAGTGACACAAAGTCTTTCACGCTCAAGCACTCTGGAAAACCATGTTGGTTCGATTGCCATAGACAATTTCTTTCGGAGGACCACCCATTTAGGACCCAGAAGAATTCGTCTAAAAAGAACAAGATTGACCATGATGAGGCCCCGATTCGTTTCAGTGGTGACACGGTCTATGGGGAGGTATCTAGATTGCCCGATCCTCGGTGGGGGAAAAAGTTTTCGAAGACCAAAATACAAGGGTTTGGGACTTCCCATAACTGGACCAAGAGGAGTATATTTTGGGAGCTTCCATACTGGAAAACAAATCTCATTCGACATAACCTTGACGTGATGCACATTGAGAAGAATGTATCTTCTTTAACATTATTTATGTTTTAATCTACGAATGAATTTTAGGTATCTAGGCCAATTGAAAAGGAAGATGAGCAATAGGGCCATGGTCGAGGCCTCAATTTTAGAGGCTGTTATTATAGATGAGATTGTTGCCTTTGTCGAAACATATTTTCCTCCTGATGTTGATACGAGATTGACTAGGGTTGGCCGCAATTACGATGGTGGTTGTCCTTCTAATGGAAACATCTCTGTGTTTTCATCCCCTGGTCGGTTCCTCGGCAAACGGGTTGGTACGCGTACGTTAACCGCTAAAGAGTTTGCCGCGGTCTCACTCTATGTTCTTCTTAACTGTGACGAGGTTGGGGAATATATCAAGTAAGTCATTGATGTTATGTTTACGCCTTGTCGATTAAATTATGCATGTTTAATTACCTGCATATGAAATGCCTTGTTTAATCCTATTTGTAAGTACCCAAATCTGGCTCATGCCATCCAGTTAAGTTTTCTGACAATTCTCCGGACTTTCCTAAAGTTCAGAGGCAATTTGGGAACTTTTCCAAACCTTCCGAGGGGCAAAGGACTTGCTAGGAATTAAAATTCCACGTAGTCCTTCGCTGGAAAAGACCTTCTAGAATGCCACCTTGCATGTTTCTGGAAAAATCTGGATCAGCAGCAAATGTAGCCATACGGCCTCTTTTGCCGCAAATGAAGCCACGCGGCCTCTTTCGCCTTTTTCCAGCTGCCTATAAATAGAGGCCTCCTCTACCCATTTTACACACACAAAAATCATCCACCATCACACATAATACGTAAAATACACTCCCAAGAGCTGCTGGAAGTCCAAGAAGGTGAAGAAGAAGGCCAAGAAGCCACCTCCCTCCTCCTTGAAGATCCCAAGATCAACTCCTCCTCCTAGCTCCATCCAAAGAAGAAGAGGAAGCCATTGGTAACCTCGCACACCCTAACCTTGCATCCTAATTGCTCTATGTGATTCTAATTACTCATTGCATTTCATATATTGCATATTATCTTGCTTGGGACTTGGTAGATTAAAGATCATATCTTTATACCCCCCTTCCCCTTTACATGCATTAGACATCCTTTGTCATTAAAAATGTAGTCTTTATCTATAAAGGTGCATCCTTTGCACCTAAAACCCCCTTTTCCAATAAAAATGTCATCTTTATGCATCCTTTGCATATAAAAATACAATCTTTTTCAATAAAAATGCATCCTTTGCATAAAAATCATGTCTTTACATTCAAAATGCATCCTTTGCAATAAAGATCACTTCTTTAAATCAAAAAACATCCTTTGCAACCCAAAAATGTCATCTTTTTCACTAAAGTGTCATTTTTATCATACATTCCCCCATGTCCCCATTAATAACCTTGGAGCGGACCGGTGTAAAAGATCCTATCTTTACATCGTTCCTTCCATTAAAGGTTCATGATCTCTTTAGAAAGGGATAACCTTGAACCCGATATCTCCGATTATCACTTAAGACGAGCATGAAGCATCTATATGAGCTCAATCGTCTTAAGGTGTAGGATTGATGGGTTAAGAACATTTCCTTCCTAAAGAACCTCATCTTTGACCAAAGAGAGTCATTCTCTCGATCACGCAAGTCCCGAGGGTCCCGAGGTTAAAAATGCGATGATCACAAGTCACAAGATGAGGGCGGGATCATAATCCCGAATACATAAATTCCAAGAAATCCCGAGCGACAACCAATAAATGGTTTGTACGTCCGGAAGACGACTTGGGACATTCCCTCCTTATTTTCAAACACATGCACACAAGAAAGCACGCAAGCAAGCACGATTAATGAAATCATGGGAGACTTGCTCCGGCAAGGCACCTTGGGTGAACGCCAAACGTTCTTCCCAAGGGGTAACTTAACCTCCGAACCCATAAAACCTTTTTTTCAAAGTTTTGAGGTAATCAAAATGGCGTGGCGACTCCGTTTTTTTCAAATTAAACCGGATGTCTTCAAACTCGCGTGAATCCAACAGAAACAAAATTTGGGCACACATTCACAGTTTGGCGACTCCGCTGGGGAAAATCCCAAAGGAGAAAAGCTTTTATTTTCAAAACAAAAAAATCGATACTCGGTATATAGGTGGAAACCACTTACCCTTCCTGTACACTCCCTGACGTGGGAGTTGGGATAACCGGTGGTTTAACAATCCACGTACCAGTATCACTTTTTCGAAAAAAAATATAGAAAGCTTTTCCCTTTGAGCGGGTTAGACTCCCGTCGCCGATTTCATTAATCATGCTTGCTTTCTTTACCATGCATTGCATCATTTGCATCTTGGAATCTGTGCATACTTTGAAACGGGAAACAACCCGAAAAATAGCAAAAGGAGTGGAACCTGGAAAATTGATCCATGCAGTCGTACGGCTCAATCCTCCTTGGATTCGGCCAGGGCGACCTCGGTGGCAATTCCACCGGGAAAAATTGAGGTTAATCCCGGTCCTAGCGGCTTGGGGCTATTCAGCTCCATGGCGGCCAGGGCTCCCAGAAAATTTACGTGCTTATGTGTTGCATTTTTCCCCGTCCCGAAAATCATTCCTTTAAAACACATTCATGAAAATCTCTGTTTTAACTCAAAAAGGAACATTTTTAGGAGACCGCACACTACGCGCACCTGATATATCCTGTACACTTTTGCACGCACGTCCTTGAGCCGAGGGTGGTTCCAGTGCGATCACGGACAGCCTTACGATGCTCCCGGGCGCGCACGGAATCATCCCAACCTCCCCATGGCAGCCAGTGTCGACCAATGCACAGTCCGTGTCACACATTTCAAAAAAACCGTGACTTTTTGGTTGGTTTTTGGTCTAGTCCATGTCATATAGCCCAGTTGCATACCCACGTAAAGGTCAAGCCTTAGCTCATAACGGAAGCCAAGATTTTCGCTCAAGCGAAATTCTGCCGAAATTCCGACAAGGAAAAATCGGTGGAATCTTGACTCCGACATTGACTATTGACCTTGACCCGCACGGAATGCGTAAGAGTCAAGACCGAGTCTTTGCCAAAAAATCAAAAGATCTTTCGCTCAAGCGAAGCTCTGCCAAAATTCTGACAAGGAAAAATTGGTAGGATCTTGACTCCGATATTGACTTTGACCTTGACCCGCACGGAATGCGTAAGAGTCAAGACCGAGTCTTTGCCAACAAATCAAAAGATCTTTCGCTCAAGCGAAGCTCTGCTAAAATTCCGACAAGGAAAAATTGGCAAGATCTTGACTCGGCATTGACTTCGATTCTAACTCACGCCCGGCGTATGCAACAAAGTTCAATGTGACAATGTGTCATCCGGCTTTTGCCGCCCGACCTATGCCTATTATATTCTCGGACATTACCGAAAGTCAAAACGTCATTCGCTCAAGTGAAATTCTGCCAAAATCCTATCAAGGCAGAAAGACGAGACTTTCCCGGTATTGCCTTGACTATAATCCGCATCGCTCGTGCGTTGAAAGGTCCTATGACCCGCTAGACCCGATAGGAGCGTTCTTTACTCTCGGTCGGTGGGATCCGCGTGCCCTATAGGACCCTCGCCCGGGGCTGTCCACCCTGGGAGGTCGAAATACAGGTGGAATACGAGGGGCTTATAGACGTAGTGACGGAACCCACTGATCCAGGATCTAGAGTAGTTGCAAAAAAAGAAGGGCAAACCCCCCTTTTTCCAACCAAATAGAAATAAATAAAAGACATTGTTTTAAGTAAATTTGAACAATTAATGTAATCATAATTGCATTTTCTTATCTCTGATATCCCTAATCGAGACCTCCTCGGTCCGATTTCTGATTTTCTATTCCGACCTTTCGTGGTCAAATCCCTAATCGAGACCTCCTCGGTCCGATTTCCGATCTTTCATCTCCCGACCTTTCAATGGTCAAATCCCTAATCGAGACCTCCTCGGTCCGATTTCCGATCTTCCATCTCCCGATCCTTAATCGAGACCTCCTCGGTCCGATTTCCGATTTTCTATTCCGGCCTTTCATGGTCATATTCCTAATTGAGACCTCCTCGGTCCGATTTTTGATTTCCCATCTCGACCTTTCACGGTCAAATCCTTAATCGAGACCTCCTCGGTCCGATCTCCAAATTTCAATCTTGACCTTTCAAGGTCTCATCTTTTCCGATCAATTAGGATTAGGAGAAAATGTGTTTTGAGTAAAAACTTAAGCAATAAGTGCATGTTACTTGAGCCTTTAGCCTAAACACTTACCTCCAAGTCTAAATCTTACCTTACCTATCCCCGAGCCTAAACCTTGCCTGTCCCTTTCCCGCAGCGAGAAAGAAGTGGGTGAGAATATCGGGTCAGCGGCTTGTCAGTGCGGAAATTTCAGGCTCAGATAGTTCGTCAGAATCGTCCGTTTCATCAGCTCGGGAATTTAGAATGGCGGATTTGACGAGAAACGGTGAGGGTGCAGGAAATCAGAGGGTTAGGAAGGAAGAGTTAGCCCTGGCTTTGGAAAATGCCCATAAGGCTCATGAGGAACAGCAAGCCATGCTTATTGACGCACTCCGTCGTCATGGAGTTCGGTGTCACGGTTGAGTCGAACGGTTCTCCGGTGGTAGTCGAAGATGAGACTTGAAACGATGATTTCGGTCCCTTCATCCTATAACCAAGACCCCCGGCCTATAACCAATATCTTCCTCCATCCACATATGATCCCTTGTCAAGGACCACTTCTCCTCGGTCCTTTCCAACATCCCAGCTCATCCGGCTCCATCGCCCTCGGCTCCTCGTAACGGATTGAACTTCACCCCACATGTCTCTCGGTTCTAGCAATACCGCCAGGTTTATGCTCCGGCTTCGCATGATCGGTTCGAGCTATGTGGCTATGTTACAAGCCCCTATACCTACACGAACGCAATCATGAGTTGCCAAAAGAGGATCTGGATGATTCAAGTTCTCATTTTGTCACCTCTTGGATTTAGCGAATTCACTGTCGGTGTCACCGGTCATTCTTTGTGGTTCCATCTCGCTAATAAAAGTCCTGTTGCGAGAGTCCCCGTTGACCCCCATGTGGCAATATTAATGGAGCAAGTGAAACAGATGCAAGAGAAGCTTGACCTCATGATGAGTATCAATACTCCCTTGACCCAAGATGTCGAACCGAGGCAAGGAAATGACTCCACCGAGCATAACCCAATACCAAGCGACAACCGTACACTGGCTCGGCACCGGGAAAGAGTGTCGTAGCTTCCTTGACCAAATCCAACAATGGAACCAATTGGACAATGGGAATCTGAGTTTTGAGAACAACAATGTCTCCCGAAAACCCCGCTCCCTTCATTTTGACAACATGGAGATGTCTCTAAGCAAGATCTTTGGAAAAGGCGATGAAAGAAAAGGCGATAAAGCCACGGAGAATTGGAAACCCGGGAATCCCCATGTTCGGTTGGATGAATCCAAGCATTGTCTTTTCCATCAATACCATGGGCACAATCGATGATTGCACCTATTTGAGGCATGAGATCCAGAAGTTGATAGAAAATGGAAAGCTCGAGAACCTCCATGGGCCAAAAAGTAAAGCTATGGTAAGAGGTCAATTCGGGAAGTGCAAGATCGAAACATCGGCTTTGATGATTACGGGATGCCCACGAGCAAAGTTTTCGATGATTTGGTGAAACGAGGTCTTCTCACACCTCTCGACAATTATAAGCCAAGAAACCCCAGTAGAGTTGACAGGACCAAGTTCTGCGAGTACCACAAGCATTTTGGGCATGTGACAGGACAAGTGTGTTGATACGAAGAAAGAAATTCGGTGGGCGATCTACGAAGGAAAGCTCAAGTTACCTGGCAGTCCAACCCGCGAAGAGTAGCTAGACTAGGGTCTACCTATCCTTAAGTAAAAAAAAAAAAATAGTCTCTCAGTCAACCTTCGTAGGTTCTAGTACTTTTCTCTTTCAATCAAGTCCTCTACGGACATTGTATTTAATCTTCAATTTTCTATAAAAGAGTCTTCTTCTTTTCTTGCTAGACTTAAGACATTATTTGCTCACCTACATTACATTTAATGAAATGGTTTTATTTTATATGATCACTCGCATTGCTCAACAAGTAATCTCTCGAAATAATTCACGTTCTGATTAATCGGTGTGAGAAAGTCAACCAATGCTCTCCCTATACACCTTCCCTACCCCACAAAAGGCCTCCATCAAGCCATACACTTTCCTTACTTCACAAAAAGGCCTTCATTAAACCATACACTTTCTCAATCATGCCCCCACCTTCATTTTGACCAAGTCAACGACGGCGGCAACATCAAGGCCACTCAGCTTCGAAAGATTGACCCCGTGTCGACAACGACCTAGGAGCCTGCCTTAGACCTCAAGGATATCAAGAAAGTTCAAGCAGAGGCTTGCCTTGGCCCTCAGGTGCTTCATAAAATAAAAAAATGTAGTGCAAAAAGAGTAATACCCAGCTAGGCTGAAAATCCCAAAAAAAGGGCAGTCTAGGCAAAAAACAGGGTTGCACATAAAAAAAAAAGGAAAAAAATCTTAGTGCAAAAAGAGTAATGCCCAGCTAGGCTGAAAATCCCAAAAAAAGGGCGGTCTAGGCAAAAAACAGGGTTGCACATAAAAATAAAAGAAAATGAGGCCAAGGACCCAGCGTCACCAATCAAAAGCTTGACGGACAGGCAAGACCAAAGCTCAGAAAATAAAAGTTGTCGATAACAATGGGACGGTCGAAGCAAAGACAGAAGCATTTAGGCACGTGCAAATCCTTTCTCCCCCAATGAAAGAGGAAGCAATCAGAAGCAGCCGTCCAAGAATGACTTGGTCAAGGAATCATCCCGAGGCCTACGCCTCATCATCTCATCCTAAGCCTTTTCACTAAAGGAGCCACAAATCCCATTTCCCAAAGCCAAATACAGTCCGGCCAAGGCCGAACTACGGCGACCTGAGCTCCTCACAATGAGGGGAACGTAGGCAACCAGCAATGGTCCGGTCATAAGCATATTCAAATTCCAGAAAATTCGGTCTCATCAATGACCTCTCTCCCATAGACACAGTCAAAACCCAGAAAACCCGGTCTCATCAATGACCTCCCTATACACAAACCTTCCTTTCACGCCTGCCAACCTTGATCCGCGACACTGGTTGACTTTCTCCTCGTGATTAATTAGAGTGTTTGTTCATATCGAGATTAGTGGTTGAATAACCCGAACATCAATAAAGGGTTTTAAGCAATCTTGTGATCATCGTAAATAAAACAAGTTTTCAGATGTCTTGACAAGTCTTCTCTTTCTACATCTTAGGAAAAATAGTGCTAAACACTGATTTTCTGTCAGCAGGGGCTTCCATACACTTTTACCAACCTTTCTACGCTTATACTCTCTCAGAAGAGTCAAACACAAAGCGAGTTTTGTGCCTACATCGAATAAGGCCGTCAAAATAACACAAAATTGGGATCTATTCCCACCTTTCAAAAAAATATGCCCCTGCATGTATATATCTTCCTAAATTTCTTCTCTTCGTCCCCATCTTCTTAAGGTTGACTGATTGATTAAAAGAAAATAAAAAAAAAAAGAGAAAAAAGGATAGGTTCTCCCTCTTCTGCTACAATTCGCATTAGGGCTGCCTCGAAACTCTCCAAGGCTGGGGCTTTGCCAAGCCACTCCTTTAAACTGGGGCTTCTTTAGCCATGTTTGGGGTTCGCATCGGGTTCTTCACTAGGTCCCTAGATGGATTCAGTCTTGGTCAGATCAACCTCAGGATCACTTCCGCAGTACCAATCATATTGGGATTTTTGCTAGGTCATCAGATTGGGGCTTCATCAAGTCACTTGTTCCGTAACCTAAAACTTTGCCTACTCAGTTCATCCAACCAGGGTTTTTGCCAATGAAAGGATCTTTCCTTACTTCAACAAGATATGGGGCTTTTGCAGAGAGTATTTCCTTAGACCGGGGCTTCGATAAGTTGCATCCATCCCTAGAAGAGAGGATTGGTCACTTCGACATCTGTTAGCATCGGCTTCAAATGCTAGAGTGTGAGAAAAGAACATTCACCGAGACCCGAGGTTCAAACCCAGTCTCAGCTCAAGAGGGAATGCTAGTCCACGTTGACAACATCTCAGCAACAACAGCAGTTCAGTTCGCACCCAAGGGATACAACCCCACCTACTTGAAACCTGTCTTAAACACATTCCATATGTACATCCAGACCCAGTCTCTACCATTGTTTCCAAGAAAAAATCACCCCTAGGCTCAAGTAACGTGCCAATTGCTAAAAATAACATTTTCTCCCAAAAGCGCCTCCGTTACTTCCGTTATAACGAGATAACGCTAGGCGACGCTTCCTAATTGTCAAAAATCCAACTTTGGCTACCTCTATCACAGTTGAGAAGTATGCTCAAGTTTTCCGGTTATAGTGCCTCTATCTACTCGATAGTGACGTAAGCTTTAGCTTCCTCGGTGACGACCTCCACTAATCGTCAAAACCTCAAGAATCCTAGACATCGTTCCTAAAGCTGTCTAGATGAAGCTTGAACTACGATCAAGGCTTGATTCCTCCGGATACGTAGGTAGCCTTTCATAAAAGGTTCAGCCATCCGACCACTTTGGTCACCTTTTCTTTCCCCGTTCCTCGATAGTGCATAAGCTTTTCATAAAAGTCCAATTTTTTTACCACATTGGTCACCCCTTTTGATTTGGCACATTCCTTGTAGGATCGGTTGTTTGACCTCCCAGGTCACCCCGTTTCCATCCTTATAGGAAGGGACCAAATATCTCTTTGCCATTGTCCCAAGAAGGCCAGGTAAGTGATCTCTTTTGGTCACCCAATTCCAACCTGTGTCCGCAATTCCATTCCGAGTTCAAAGGCATTAAAAAGCACAGTTCAGGTTTACTAAGTCGCGCGACATACTAAGCCTCTATGGCCTGTTTTTATAATTTTGCCCCTGAAGGCTCAATTTTACGATTTTATCCCTAATAGGTCTGTTTTACCCCTTGTGCCCCTGGTATTTTCAATCACTTTCAATCCAGTTTTCCCTCTAGTGCCCCCGAGGCCTATTTTACAAATTTACCTCTGTGACTCAGTTTATTTGCCCTTGGCATTTTCAATTTTATTTTTCAAATAATCAGGGTACATCCCAGTTTTCTATACAAAAAATTATTCGGGTGCGTCCCACTTTTCTTTACAAAAACTATTGATTCCTTCCAACTTCTCTACAAAATCCAACCTTTTTCGCGATCTCCGTTATTGCCAAATGGGATAACGTTTCCTCCGGGAAATCCTCCGTTATCGCCAAATGGGATAACGTTTCCTCCGGGAAATCCTCCGTTATCGCCAAATGGGATAACGTTTCCTCCGGGAAATCCTCCGTTATTGCCAAATGGGATAACGATTCCTCCGGGAAATCCTCCGTTATCGCCAAATGGGATAACGTTTCCTCCGGGAAATCCTCCGTTATCGCCAAATGGGATAACGTTTCCTCCGGGAAATCCTCCGTTATTACCAAATGGGATAATGTTTCCTCCGAAATCCTCCGTTATAGCGAATGGGATAACGTTTCCTCAGGAAATCCTTCGTTATTGCCAAATGGGATAACGTTTCCTCCGGGAAATTCTCCGTCATCACCAAATGGGATAACGTTTCCTCCGGGAAATCCTCCGCTATCGCCAAATGGGATAACGTTTCCTCCGGGAAATCCTTCGTTATTGCCAAATGGGATAACGTTTCCTCCGGGAAATCCTCCGTTATTGTCAAATGGGATAACGATTCCTCCGGGAAATTCTCCGTTATTGCCAGATGGGATAACGTTTCCTCCGGGAAATCCTCCGTTATTGCCAAATGGGATAACGTTTCCTCCGGGAAATCCTCCGTTATTGCCAAATGGGATAACGTTTCCTCCGGGAAATCCTCCGTTATCGCCAAATGGGATAACGTTTCCTCCGGGAAATCCTTCGTTATTGCCAAATGGGATAACGTTTCCTCCGGGAAATCCTCCGTTATTGCCAAATGGGATAACGATTCCTCCGGGAAATTCTCCGTTATTGCCAGATGGGATAACGTTTCCTCCGGGAAATCCTCCGTTATTGCAAAATGGGATAACGTTTCCTCCGGGAAATCCTCCGTTATTGCCAAATGGGATAACGTTTCCTCCGGGAAATCCTTCGTTATCGCCAAATGGGATAACGTTTCCTCCAAGAAATTCTCCGTCATCGCCAAATGGGATAACGTTTCCTCCGGGAAATCCTCCGTTATCGCCAAATGGGATAACGTTTCCTCCGGGAAATCCTTCGTTATTGCCAAATGGGATAACGTTTCCTCCGGGAAATCCTCCGTTATTGCCAAATGGGATAACGATTCCTCCGGGAAATTCTCCGTTATTGCCAGATGGGATAACGTTTCCTCCGGGAAATCCTCCGTTATTGCCAAATGGGATAACGTTTCCTCCGGGAAATCCTTCGTTATCGCCAAATGGGATAACGTTTCCTCCGGGAAATTCTCCGTCATCGCCAAATGGGCCAAATGGGATAACGTTTCCTCCGGGAAATCCTCCGTTATTGCCAAATGGGATAACGTTTCCTCCGGGAAATCCTTCGTTATCGCCAAATGGGATAACGTTTCCTCCAGGAAATCCTCCGTTATTGCCAAATGGGATAACGATTCCTCCGGGAAATTATCCGTTATTGCCAGATGGGATAACGTTTCCTCCGGGAAATCCTCCGTTATTGCCAAATGGGATAACGTTTCCTCCGGGAAATCCTCCGTTATTGCCAAATGGGATAACGTTTCCTCCGGGAAATCCTTCGTTATCGCCAAATGGGATAACGTTTCCTCCGGGAAATTCTCCGTCATCGCCAAATGGGATAACGTTTCCTCCGGGAAATCCTCCGTTATCGCCAAATGGGATAACGTTTCCTCCGGGAAATCCTCCGTTATTGCCAAATGGGATAACATTTCCTCCGGGAAATCCTCAATTATTGCCAGATGGGATAACGATTCCTCCGGGAAATCCTCCGTTATTGCCAAATGGGATAACGTTTCCTCCGGGAAATCCTCCGTTATCGCCAAATGGGATAACGTTTCCTCCGGAAATCCTCCGTTATCGCCAAATGGGATAACGTTTCCTCCGGAAATTCTCCGTCATCGCCAAATGGGATAACGTTTCCTCCGGGAAATTCTCCGTCATCGCCAAATGGGATAACGTTTCCTCCGGGAAATCCTTCGTTATCGCCAAATAGGATAACGTTTCCTCCGGGAAATTCTCCGTCATCGCCAAATGGGATAACGTTTCCTCCGGGAAATCCTCCGTTATCGCCAAATGGGATAACGTTTCCTCCGGGAAATCCTCCGTTATTGCCAAATGGGATAACGTTTCCTCCGGGAAATTCTCCGTCATCGCCAAATGGGATAACGTTTCCTCCCGGAAATCCTCCGTTATCGCCAAATGGGATAACGTTTCCTCCGGGAAATTCTCCGTTATCGCCAAATGGGATAACGTTTCCTCCGGGAAATTCTATGTTATCGCCAAATGGGATAACGATTCCTCCGGGAAATTCTCCGTTATCAGTTATTGCCAGAAGGCAATAACATTTCGCTCTCTCTTTCGATCTCCGTTATTCCAAGTTGAAGGAATAACATTTCGCTCTCTCTCTTTCGATCTCCGTCATTCCAAGGTGAATGACATTTCGCTCTCTCTTTCGATCTCCGTTATTCCAAGTTGAAGGAATAACATTTCGCTCTCTCTCTTTCGATCTCCGTCATTCCAAGGTGAATGACATTTCGCTCTCTCTTTCGATCTCCGTTATTCCAAGTTGAAAGAATAACATTTCGATTCGATCAAAGCTCGAACTACGACTGGCTTGATTCCCCCGGGATACGTAGGTAGCCTCCTGTAGGTTCAGCCAATTTGTCACATATGACGCCCCCTTTCCCCAGTGGATTCTGAACTACGATCAAGGCTTGATTCCTCCGGGATACGTAGGTAGCCTTTTATAAAAGGTCCAGCCATTTGACCACTTTGGTCACCCTGTTTCTTTGTCACCCCTTAGTGATAAAGCAGCCCCTCATAGAAGTTCAGATATCCGACCACCTTGGTCACTCTAGCATATCCCCGGTAGGATCAATTGCTTGACCTCCTAGGTCATTTTCTCTTCTTTTTACCAAAGAAGAGACCGGTTTCTCTTCTTCCTCCCCGAGCGGATCCAAAGTTCCGAACTACGGCTGGCTTGATTCCTCCGGATACGTAGGTAGCCTTTCATGAAAGGTCCAGCCACTCGACCAACTTGGTCACCCAATCCGTCTCGGCATTCGCCGATTGGATCCTTTTCTATCGACAACCCCACTCGCCCGCAAGTGACGTTGCCGAGGGGCTTCTGTAAGTACCCAAATCGCTCATGCCATCCGGTTAAGTTTTTCCGACAATTCTCCGGACTTTCCTAAAGTTCGGGAGCGATTTGGGAACTTTTCCAAACCTTGGCAAAGGACTTGCTAGGAATTAAAATTCCACGTAGTCCTTATTTGGAAAAGACCTTCTAGAATGCCACCTTGCATGTTTCTGGAAAAATCTGGATCAGCAGCAAATGTAGCCATACGGCCTCTTTTGCCGCAAATGAAGCCACGCGGCCTCTTTCGCCTTTTTCCATTTGCCTATAAATAGAGGCCTCCTCTACCCATTTTACACACACAAAAATCATCCACCATCACACATAATACGTAAAATACACTCCCAAGAGTGCTTGGAAGTCCAAGAAGGTGAAGAAGAAGGCCAAGAAGCCACCTCCCTCCTCCTTGAAGATCCCAAGATCAACTCCTCCTCCTAGCTCCATCCAAAGAAGAAGAGGAAGCCATTGGTAACCTCGCACACCCTAACCTTGCATCCTAATTGCTCTATGTGATTCTAATTACTCATTGCATTTCATATATTGCATATTATCTTGCTTGGGACTTGGTAGATTAAAGATCATATCTTTATACCCCCTTCCCCTTTGCATGCATTAGACATCCTTTTTCATTAAAAATGTAGTCTTTATCCATAAAGGTGCATCTTTTGCACCTAAAACCCCCATTTTCCAATAAAAATGTCATCTTTATGCATCCTTTGCATATAAAAATACAATCTTTTTCAATAAAAATGCATCCTTTGCATAAAAATCATGTCTTTACATTCAAAATGCATCCTTTGCAATAAAGATCACTTCTTTAAATCAAAAAACATCCTTTGCAACCCAAAAATGTCATCTTTTCACTAAAGTGTCATTTTTATCATACATTCCCCCATGTCCCCATTAATAACCTTGGAGCGGACCGGTGTAAAAGATCCTATCTTTACATCGTTCCTTCCATTAAAGGTTCATGATCTCTTTAGAAAGGGATAACCTTGAACCCGATATCTCCGATTATCACTTAAGACGAGCATGAAGCATCTATATGAGCTCAATCGTCTTAAGGTGTAGGATTGATGGGTTAAGAACATTTCCTTCCTAAAGAACCTCATCTTTGACCAAAAGAGAGTCATTCTCTCGATCACGCAAGTCCCGAGGGTCCCGAGGTTAAAAATGCGATGATCACAAGTCACAAGATGAGGGCGGGATCATAATCCCGAATACATAAATTCCAAGAAATCCCGAGCGACAACCAATAAATGGTTTGTACGTCCGGAAGACGACTTGGGACATTCCCTCCTTATTTTCAAACACATGCACACAAGAAAGCACGCAAGCAAGCACGATTAATGAAATCATGGGAGACTTGCTCCGGCAAGGCACCTTGGGTGAACGCCAAACGTTCTTCCCAAGGGGTAACTTAACCTCCGAACCCATAAAACCTTTTTTTCAAAGTTTTGAGGTAATCAAAATGGCGTGGCGACTCTGTTTTTTTCAAATTAAACCGGATGTCTTCAAACTCGCGTGAATCCAACAGAAACAAAATTTGGGCACACATTCACACTATTGCAGAATGTTTGAAGATTTAGCTCAAAATTTATCTCCAGAACTCATTGCAACTAGGACAGACAGAGAATTTCCAAACTGGCTAAGGAAATATGTAAATATTTCGTTTCATTCAAATTTATTCTATACACTTTTTTAAACATTCAATCTTAAAATTGTATTAAATTGGTTACATATTGTCTTATAGATAGCTGAATATCCGGGTGATGCAGAAGCTGCGAGGTTAAGACATTTAGCAGGAACTCCGTACTTGAAAGTTAAGTTATACAACGGTTATTTCGTGAATGGCTATGTGTTTCATACCAAAGCTTATAGTGGCTCTAAATTAATGTGGAATAGCGGTGTGAAGCTTAAAGGAAACCTTGATTATTATGGCGTCCTTAAAGAAGTAGTCGAGGTGGAGTATTTGGGTGGAAACAATGTTGTCTTGTTCAATTGTGATTGGCGAGATGCTGTACGAGGTGTTAAGAAGCACGCCATATTTGACCTCGTCAATGTAAAGGACTCGTCCAGACATAATGGCGATGACGTCTTCATCTTAGCATCTCAAGCACAACAGGTATACATGACTCCCTACCCTCGTCGGCGACCCGACGGATGGTGGGCTGTCTGGAAGACCAAGGCTAGGAGCATGATTGACAACCTACCCTTGTCGAAAACTACAGAGTCGTCATTAGAAATACCCTATCAAGAGAATGAAATGCCAGTGCCACCTAACGTTTCATCAGCTAATCATCCATTAGATGATGTCATTCATATTCCTCAAAATGTTGATGAACCCGAGGAGGATTTCTTACCAGTGAATTTTCCACCTCCTCTGCCTCGTTCAGGTCATCTCGCGCACATTGATATTGATGAATCAGAGGAAGAGGAATAGGAAGAGAAAGAGGAAGAGGAAGATGACGAGGAAGAGGACGTCAAACCAGAGTTTGATTCATCAGAGTCCGAAGATGAAGATGAAGAACTTGAGTTTTGTAGTAATTCAGAGTCTAGTGATGATGATGGGGATGAAGATTAATAATAGTTTAAAGTTTTATATGTATTGTGAATGATTTAGATTATTAAAACTTTAAAGTTTTATATGTATTCTGAATGCTTTATATTATTAATAGTTTAAAGTTTTATATGTATTGTGAATGCTTTAGATTATTAGAACTGTAAAGTTTTATATGTATTGTGAATGCTTTAGATTATTAGAACTTTAAAGTTTTATATGTATTGTGAATGCTTTAGATTATTAAAATTTGTCAACGATTGTTTTAGTTTATTTGGTGAGTATGCTCTGTCAAAAAAATAACACGATGGATTGGATTAAAATTGAATTGAATTGAAATAATGTGAGCGAGAAACATACCTCTTCCTCGTGACCTATGAGTCGACAGCTTAGTTGATACTCTGTGGGTAATCGATTTCCATGAATCGGAGACTAGTCTTCGATTACAGCATAATCAGACATTGGTCTCCGATTCATGGAAAACGATTACTCGGAGAATGTCAATTAAGCTGTCAACTCATAGGTCACGAGGACGAGGAAGATTTCTCGCACACATTATTTCAATTCAATTAAATTTAATTTTTAATCCAATCCATCATGTTAATTTTTGTTTTTTCTTGGAACATTTAATCTCAATGAGCTATATGTATTGTGAATATATTGTTTCCTATTGTTAAAGTTGTATATTTTAATATTTTAGTGTATTTAGATATGAGTTCTAGTAGAACGGGCAGGAAGACAAGCCCCGTGTACACATCTATTACTGAGACGCAACCGTCCCGATCCAGTACAGGTGCTACCGTGCGATGATGTCGACCCTACACTTAGTAGTACCGGCTCCACCTCTGGGCCGATACTCCTACTCCCGTCGATTACGAGGAAGACGTTTCTCCGTATATCGCCACTTTATGAACAGTAAGTAACTCTTCATTAATATGATATAAGTTGGTTCCTTTTTGTTTTATATATAATTCATTATTTAAGTTAAAATGTTATTGTATAAATATACTTGGCAAGTTTGTAGGTGCATACCCTACCCCAGGGACAAAGATTGGGCAGTATTGGCGATCTCGGGTCATGCCAGAGTTTTGGCCCAACTGGAAATCATTGCCACGGGAGGAGAAGAAGAATGCTTGGGAGGAGTTTAAGGTAATGTGTTAATGGTTTTTATTTAAAACTTAAATGTTAGTTTGTTATTAAAATGTTATAATTAATAATGATTATACTCTTTTAGTTTTGTAATGTTATCATTATATGTTGTAGTTGAAATTTACATGAAAGCCGAATATCGACGAGGCGTCGGTTAAATATATTTTCAAGCAACAGTGTTCGAAGTTATTTCGGGATCATATTGGTAACATATTTGTCTATCCTTAATTAGTTTAAGGCACTACTAGAATAAAAGATTTTGGAAACCAATATTAGAGACCATCACGTTGGACTCGAAATGGAGACCATTTTAAAGAAAAATGGCAACCAAAAAATGGTTGTTAAATAAGCATTAAGGGCCTTAAAAATTGGAGACCACAAGTCGTCTCCAATTTAAATTCGAGACCAGCAAGTGGTCCCCACGCCAAAAGCGATAAAATGAAAATAATTTGCGGGGAGCTGAAAATAATGTCGCGACCATAAGTGGTCTCCAAGTTTTTTCGAGACCACAAGATGGTCTCCAATATTTCGAGACCACTAAAAGATGGTCTCCAATATTTCGAGACCACCATGAGATGGTCTCCAATATTTCGAGACCACCAAAGCCGTCTCCAATGAGAAATATATATATTGCCCACATCCCTAATTATTTTTCCTAATCTTTCGTTCATTCTATTTTTTTTTTCTTTAAAAATTTATAACTTTTTTATGTAACTTTCTTTATATAAAAAAAAAAGTTTTTTTTTAAATGAAACTTATTTTTTTTTAAAATAAATGAAAGTATATAAAAGAAAAAAAGGACGGTACCGAGTATATGGTATAGTATATAGGGTACCGAGTATATGGTATAGTATATAGAGTACAAGGTATAAGGTATAATATATAGGGTATAAGATATAGGGTATATAGTATAGTATATAAAGTATATGGTATTGTATAGAGGGCATAATATATAGAGTACGAGGTATAGGGTATAGGGAATAGTATATAGAGTACAAGCATTTTTTATATATATTTTTGAAAAAAACTTCAATACTAAAAATGTCCAAAATATTTATTTTTATTCATAAAATATTTTTTTAAAAAAACTATACATTTAAAAAAAAAAAAAAGAATTTTATCCGTCTCTGATTTCTTTATTATACTTTAAAGTCATACTAATGAAAAACACCTTAAAGTAATACTTCGTTGAATCAAAAGTAATACTTTTTATGAAGAAAAGTACTACTTCATTGTCTTAAAAAGTAATACTCCCTCCGTCCCCCGTGAATATAAACTTATTTTCTTTTTGGTCCGTCCCACGTGAATACAAACTGCCCAAAATGGAAATAAATTTATTATTTTATATTCACCCTACCCCACCCACTCATTCTCTCTCTCTTCATTTCCTACCACACAATTTATTCAACCAACTCCACTCATTCTCTCTCTTCATTTCCTACCACACATTTTCATTATCTTAATAATACTCCCTCCGTCCCACGTTAGTTGAGACTTCTTTCCTTTTGGGCCGTCACGTTAGTTGAGACTGCCCAAAATGGCAAAGGAATCTTCACTATTTACCCCACTCATTCTCTCTCCTATTTCACTTTTACACTCATAACATTCTCTCTCCCCACTATTCCTCCCACTCATTCTCTCTCCTATTTAATTCTTCATACTCACAACATTTTCTTTCACTTTTTCTCTCACTTACTTTTCCTTAATTGGTGTGCCCAAAAAGTTAGTCTCAACTAACATGGGACGGAGGGAGTATTTCTTAATTACCGTGCCCGGAAAAATGGTTTGTAATAAGGTGGGACGGAGGGAGTATTTTTTATGAAGAAAAGTAACACTTTATATGAATAAAAGTAATACTTTTTATGAAGAAAAGTACTACTTCATTGTCTTAAAAGTAATATTTTTTTTAAAAAATTAAAAAAAAAAAAAAACCAAAAAAAAAACCAGGCGCGTGAGTGCACGCCGTCTCACACAAGAGACGGTCTCACGCTAGCCTTGCTCAAAGTTTATAAGGTGTAATTTTTTCATTGGTTATTAAAGATGCACAAGGATCAACTATAATATTTATGTTACTCAATCTTAACCATTCATTTCATAAACATCAAAGGTGCACAATTACCAGACTGCACAATTACCAGACCAAACAAATATTTCCCAACCCATTTACACTCTTCCTCTCTACCTCTCTCTTCTTCATTCTCAATCCCTCTCTCCTTCTCTCTAGAACTTCTCTCCATTCCCATACCAGCCTCCTCCATCATCTCCTCCCTGCCTCCTCCGTCTTCTCCCACACCCCGCGGCCAGCCACCACTCGTCCCTCCTCCGCCACCCCTACCTGACCGCCGCTCCTCCCCACCATCTCCCACAATCCGGCCGTTCCTCCTCCGTCATCTCCCACAATCCGTTCGTCCTCCGTCATCTCCCACAATCCGGCCTAATAGTGAGTCTTTTTTTTTCAGATCTGGAATAGTCAGCCTTTTTTTTTTTTCAGTTTTGTTTTGTTTTTTCGTATTTGGTGTATGATTTTAGAGAGAGAAAGTTATTGGGTAGAGGAGAGATAGCGATTGGGAGGGAAGAAAGACGACGGCGGCGGAGGTTATATCGTTGCTGGCGAAGCTCCGGCGAGAAAATCTGTTTTTTTTTTTTGAACGGATGTAATTGTAAATTATTTTTTATTTGTAATGTAAGAAATGAATGTTGAATTTAAGTGGTGAAGATTTTTTTTTTTGAAAGATGTAAGTGGTGAAATCTGAAGATTTGAAATGTAAATTTTTGGGTTTTTTTTTTTTTTAATGTGTAATAAATATATTAAAAATGAAATGTAATTTAATTTTTTTGGCTGTATTTTAAAAATTTATTAGGAATTGATGTATTTTGTTATTTTTAATTGATGTATTTTGTCATTTTTCAATTTAAAATTATTTTTAATTTAATTTCATTATATTTATATAATTAATTATTAAAATATTTCTGAACTATCAATCAATGAATGATTTGAAAATGTTTTAAAATAATATATTTTAATTTATTTTGAATATATTTTTTTTAAAAAAAATAGAAATTTGGAGACCACCAGGTGGTTGCTAACTTTCAAATTTGGCGACCATGTCCTTGGTCTCCATTATTTGAGACCACGTCAGCGTTGGTCTCCATTTAAATTCGCGACCACGCAGATACGTGGAGACCACAAATTTTGGAGACCACATTTTTGTTTGGAGACGACTTAATGGTAGCAAATTGGAGACCACCCTACGTGGTCGCCTTTAGCTACCAGATATTCGCCACCATCATAATGGTCTCCAAATTGTAAATTGGAGACCATTTTTGTCATTTAGAAACCAAATTCATGGTCTCTAATTTTTGTTTTTCTAGTAGTGAGGGTTTATTACAAAAAACTCATTAAAAAATGTGGCATTTACAAAAAAAAACATGTAAGATAGAATTTTACAAAAAACTACTTAATTAAATATGAATATTACTAAAAATCATTTTTCACACAATATACACACCCACACTTCCTCTGTTCACTCTCTCTCTACTCAACCGGTCAATCCATCTCCGGCGACCACCTTCCACACCTCCGGCGACCACCTCCGGCGAGTCCATTGATTCCGGCCAAGCTATAATAAACTAAAAGCGAAAACGAAAGAATTTTAATTTTCACATAAGACGAACACGAGTACGACAAGCACACGTACGGTACTGGTTTGTTTAACTGAAAAACAGGTTTAATTTGTCGGAAAATTGACGTTTATTTCTCAATGAGGACAATGAGAGTTGTTAATCTTTTGTTTACAATCATCCGTATTAAAAATTAGAGAAAAGTTTTTGTTAAGTCCAAACTATTTGACAATGGACCAAACATTATATACGTAAACGTAAATGTAAACGTCAATTTTAGGCCGGTTTTACCAAGCATCGTATTGAATTAATTCGTATACTTTCGTTTAGAAAAGTTGAATTGAATTAGTATACTTTCTTCGTTTCGAAATTTAGGTTCTGTTTATTTGGGGTAAAATATTTTTTGAAAAATAATTTCTAAAAAACATTTTATGAAAAATAAAAATGTTTATCAAAAATATGACTTGCGATTGTTTGATATTTCCAAAAATATTTTTTTAAAGATTCTGTGAACAAGTTATAAAAGTGTTGGATGAATTATTGAATGCTTGGGAAGCCCATTTATGAATGTGGACAAGGTCGTAGTATAATATTTGGGGTTATTAGTGTATGTAATTATAATTGGTAGTATATATCCTCTCTGTCTCGATTTAAGGTTTTTAGTTGTTTATCAGTTGTTTATCATGTTTATCAGTTGTTTATCATGTTTATCATTTGTTTATCATTTGTTTATCAGTTGTTTATCAGTTGTTTATCATGTTTATCATTTGTTTATCAGTTGTTTATCATGTTTATCAGTTGTTTATCAGTTGTTTATCGTGTTTATCGATTGTTTATCGATTGTTTATCGCTTGTTTATCGCTTGTTTATCATGTTTATCGATTTGTTTATCAGTTGTTTATCATTTGTTTATCAGTTGTTTATCAGTTGTTTATCATGTTTATCAGTTGTTTATCATGTTTATCAGTTGTTTATTAGTTGTTTATCATGTTTATCAGTTGTTTATCGGTTGTTTATCAGTTGTTTATCATGTTTATCAGTTGTTTATCAGTTGTTTATCATGTTTATCATTTGTTTATCAGTTGTTTATCATTTGTTTATCAGTTGTTTATCATGTTTATCAGTTGTTTATCGGTTGTTTATCAGTTGTTTATCAGTTGTTTATCATGTTTATCAGTTGTTTATCATGTTTATCAGTTGTTTATCATGTTTATCAGTTATTTATCAGTTGTTTATCAGTTGTTTATCATGTTTATCAGTTGTTTATCATGTTTATCAGTTGTTTATTAGTTGTTTATCATGTTTATCCGTTGTTTATCAGTTGTTTATAATGTTTATCAGTTGTTTATCAGTTGTTTATCATGTTTATCAGTTATTTATCAGTTGTTTATCATGTTTATCAGTTGTTTATCAGTTGTTTATCATGTTTATCAGTTGTTTATCAGTTGTTTATCAGTTGTTTATCATGTTTATCAGTTGTTTATCGGTTGTTTATCAGTTGTTGTTTATCAGTTGTTTATCAGTTGTTTATCATGTTTATCAGTTGTTTATCAGTTGTTTATCAGTTGTTTATCATGTTTATCAGTTGTTTATCGGTTGTTTATCAGGTTAGTAGATCTGAATTTCTCCCCTTGGAGGTACCATATGATCTCATCGAATTTGCACCTCCATGACCAAATGCAACTCGTGTTTGGGCTGTCAGTAGTAAAAGGAAAGAAGGTGTTACTGATATAGGAAGCAATAAAGACTGAACCATAGATACTGAAAACACTTTGTGCTGGAGACAAATTTTAGGCACATTTTAGATAGGGAAGGGCTGTAAGCCTATAACATGCACTCTTAAAAACATAACAAAATGTATGTAAATTTAATAAAAGTGATCAAATGACACCATCATTCAGCAACTATGTTGGTCCCAAAGGTGGCAACAAGGGTGAAAATACAGCTAGAGGGGGGGGGGTGAATAGCTGTAATAAATTTTTCGCCCTCTTTTAAAAACTAAACCTCTTGCTTACAAGATCCTCTTGCAGTTGATAATAGACTACAAGTGATAGTGTAAAATGCAATGGAATATTTAGAGTTACAGGCGGTTTTGTTAGGAGAGGTTTGTAAAGCGGTTTTAAGTGAGGTTGATAAGTGAGGTTTACAAACAAGTGAGGTTTTGATACTGTTAACTCCAAACACTATTTCACAATAATGGATATCTAAATAAAGATCAAACAGAGACAGAGATAAATAATTAGTAAGCACAAGAAATATAAATGCAGAAAGTAAGAACACAATATTCGGAGTGGTTCAATCGTTAAACGATCTACGTCCACTACCAAGATGGTTAGTCTTGGATTTCTAAGAGAGATTTTATATTAAGTATTTGAGAGATTACAAAGTACAATAAAATCTTTACTATGAAGAACAAATCCAAAACTATAACCAGTGTATCTCAAGTGTTTAATCTATGTGATTAGAACAAGTGAGGTGAGTGTGTGAGAACAAGATCAAGGCTCTTTAGATCTGTGAGATGTAGAGCACAATGATTCTTGATTGTGTTAAGGCTTGATTTCTGGGCTAGGAATATTTCTTGAAGTATGAAGATGAAGATTCAAAGGACTTGGAATTTCTGGGCAAATCTTCAATCTTCGTATGAACACAAAGACTTTCTCAATTTTTCAAGCAATCTTCAAATGGAGAAGATTGGGGGTATTTATACCCAAGCATCCAAAATGTAGCCGTTGGACACACGGTTGAAGGACGAGTACTTGATGCTTTCTTATTGGTCCACAAAGCAACCACTTTTGTCCTTTGAGTACGGTAGTTGCGAGATAAAGCCGATAATGCTCACTGCAAGCAATGAGGTTTGGACACTGTCACCTTTTCAAGATCCTTCGAGATCTTCTCCGACTTTGAATCACGTGACAAGAAAAGGTGGTTGACATTGGATATTGCGATGTGGATCACAAAGTCAAAGAGCGGTTCACTTCAAGTCTCAATCATTGGGGGCGGATTACAGAGTACGGGCGGTTTGACAAGTGCGGTTGGTAACACCAGTGAGGTTGCAAAGTGCGGTTGATAATGAGCTGCAAGGTGCGGTTCATCATAGGGCGGTTGCTCTTTGAGTAGTTCAAGAGTAGTTTCAAACAAAGGATTTCACCAAGCAAATGCTAAGGGCGGTTTTGCTAGGGCGGTTCCAAAGAAGTGGTTTGAAACTTCTGAACTGCAACTCTCAATTCCAATGAGTCTGTGCCAGTCTTCAAGCCTAATCTATAAAATGGACTTAACTAAAAATTGAAGTCTAAGCTTCATTACATAGGGTCCTAAAGTCCTTAAAATAGACAGGAGGTTATGGTATCAATCAAATCCAATACAAATATAGGAGGGTTAAAACATGCATACCCAACAATCTCCCCCTATTTGATTGATGCCATTACCTACTATAACTAAAGCAAACATTGTTCTTGGTAAAAACATGTCCATAAGAATTAACATGGTAATTCATGTCCCAAGTCAATGCACACACTTAGCTTAAGCTATAGATTTCTATGCTTTCTAAGAGATAAAAACTTACAATATGGAAAGTAGAGAAATGCATTCAGTGCACTTAAGAAATATGAGATTAAGTTCAAAGTGCGGTTTAAACTGAATGTTTAAACTTCAATTCAAAAAAAATATGATTTTTAAGTTAGAAAATATTTGAATGAGGTTTTAAACCATAAGAGGTTTCATTGTTCTACAAACCAGCAGTTTGATATGAACAAGGTTTTTGGAACCATGATGCAATTTCCATTAATTCCTCAAGCGGTTACAAAACAGGAATGAAAGAAAATTACATGGTTACAAAGAGCAAAAGAAATGTTGGACAAGAAAAATTACAATGAGAATGCGGTCCAACAAACAAAAAGAGTAAAAAAAACATACAGAGCAGAGAGCGGTTTAAGGTTGATGCGGTTCTTGACCTTGCTGCTGCTGCTGCGGTTGATTGATCTCAGGGTTCCTGGAAAGATTTGATGCAGAGGTTTCAAACTTCAGGGATTTTCTAATTTTTCTCACCTCTTCTGCGGTCCTTCCTTGAGCGGTCACCAATCTCTCTAAAATATTTGCTTGAGAATCAATCTTGAGATTGGCATCAGAGACTGCCTTAGAGTTATCAGACACTTGATCAGATAGCTCATCAATAAAGGTGTGAAAGGAGGAGCTCAAAGAATTGTACAAAGTTTGAATCTCCCCCGAACCGGCTGCCCGGTGCAGGAAGAGATGGCTTGAGTCATTTCATCAAGATTCACAAATACTTGGATGGAGGATTTCAGCTCATTGACTGTGGCTTCAAGTTTGGTGGTGAATCCTAACTTGATATTTTCAAGGCGGTCATTGAATTCATCCTTGACTTCATTCAACTTGGCCATCAAAGCATCATCAAGGGAGTTTGTTTTGATCTCCAGCTTCTCTTTGACATTATCAATTTCCAGAAGGATATTTGCTTCAACCGCATTCAAGGCGGTTTGAAAGTCTTGAGTAGAAGGCGGTTGGGAATTGACAGATTTAAGGAATTCAGCTTGAAGGGAATCAAAGGCGGTTTTGGAGGAGGTTGCAAGCTGAGAAATCATTTCCTTGAGGTCAGAGTCTCCAAATGATTGGATTTGAACAACACCTTCAGCTAGATCCTTCTTGAAATTTTCAAAGCAAGAGTCAGCTGAGGCTTTAACAATGTTTGCAATATCCTTCTCCCCCTTAATGGCATCAAGTCTCTGAGCAAAACTCTTCAAGGAGTTCCTATGATCAGCCATTTGTAGGGTTTGAGAGGCAATCAGATGGGACTGAGATTCAGCAAGTTTTTGAAGGGAGCGGTTGGAAGCTTCAAGGGAGGCATTGGAAGCGGTTAGCTTGACAATGTGTCCTTGGTTTATCAGGAGTTGGGACTGAATAAGATGAAGGGTGGAAAGGATTTGGGAGTAGTCAGAGGGTGGAGGAGCGGTTGATGATGAGGGAATAAAAGTGAAGGCAGGGGGCGGTTGAGAATATGTAGGAGGAGCGGTTGAAGGGATTTGGGAAAGGAGGGTTTGAAAAATACGTGAGGCAGGTATAGTATAAGGAGATGAGGCTAGAGTTGAGATGGGGGCGGTTGGGTTGGGGGCGGTTGGGATGGGGGCGGTTGGGATAGGGGCGGTTGGGATAGGGGCGGTTGGTATAGGGTTGGAATGAGTTGAGTTGGATTTTTGTGGGGAAGAGATAGGGGATTTAGCAGGGGATTTAGAAGGGGATTTTTGGGTGCGGTTTGAGTTATGAGGGGATGATTGGTGTATGGGTGAATTTTGTGGTGAAGGGGTTGGAGTTCTAAGCCTAGAGGTTGAATGGGCTGGGCCTGCTGATGGCTTGGATGTCCATTCAGTAAAGGCTTTGGGAATTGAGGTGGCTTGATTTTGAGGGGTTTGAAATTCAGAGGGGGATGATGAGTCTGAATTGGATTTGGAGGAGGATTTATCAAAGTAGGAGGAGGTTTCACCAGGTATTTTGAGGTTTGATTTGGCAATAGTGTGAAGGTAGTGTTTCTTTGGAGGGGTTGTTTTCTTGGCCATTTGTTTGAACCTCCTCTTCTTGGGATTCTCCCCCTGAGCGGTTGCAGTTTTGGGAGGAGGAGATGGAGAAAGGGATTTGGAAGGAGAAATATGTTGGGTAGGAATTGGAGAAGAAGTTTGAGTTTGAATGGGTGAAGAAGGAGGAGTTGGAGCATGAGATATGGTTGGAGAGGGAGGCGGTTGAGTTTGAGGAATTGGTTGCGGTTGGGGTGGCGGTTGGACTTGCGGTTGAGAAGTAGCAAGCGGTTCAGAAGATGGTGGTTGACCCTTGGCAACTTTCTTCACTGCAGCCCTTCTCTCCAACTTATCAATTTTTGCTTTGTAAAAAGCAACCTTATCTTCTTCGAGAGAGATTTGCGGTGGCGGTCTTCACGATCTTTGCTTTCTTGATGAGAGGGGCAATGCCGGCTTCCTCTTCTTCTTCCTCCTCATCGAGTTCATCTCTCGGATTCATCTTCCCTTTACCCTTAGAACTTGGACCCGGCACCGGCGGTTTGAGATGGTGCGGTTTTAGATTTCTTAGGCTTAGGGTCCAGGACTAGATTCTTCTTCCTTGAGACTTTCTTAATGGCTTTCCCAAGAGCAAGAACCGCGGTTGCGGGTGACATTTCAACATAGAACTCCTTGGGGTTGAGGGTATCGGCATCATACGTAAAACTTGTACTTGGGTGTCTCCAAAGGAATATCTCGAAATTGTGACAAACCACGGTTCCAAGAGAGTCTCCCTCACCCATAGGCACCGATAATTCAGAGTTGAAAGTCCGAGATCCTCCAAGTGTTGATAGCTTGTAAACAATGCGGTTAGGAGCACAACAGAATGGTCTCCACCTTTGATGCTCATTCTTGATCCTAGATTGATATGCATCAATAGAACTAGCCAGTTCCTTCATCAAAATTTTGGGCCAATTCGGCTTAACTCCATTGTAAATGGCACAAAGTAAATCCATTCTTTGAGTAGTGAAGTTGTTGTGGTTGCCAGTCTTACCACACACGAGACATTCCTACTAAATAGCCCAAGTGGCTCATAAGCTCACCAAATTCCCTCCTTGCTTTCTTTTGTAAAAACCAGAGAGAGAAGTCGGATTGATTTGTTGATAGAGCGGTTGCATCCAACACTTCCTGATCAACCTCCATGGGGCATCCGAAACATGAAATCCAAAAGTACTTCTAATATCCAGATGATCAATGGATATATCGAAGCCTTCAACACCGCCAACCGGGCATTTGATCTTGGTGCCATCTCGATAATACTGTCTCCTAGAACAGTGAGGAGTAGAACCGATCCACAAAGGAGGGAATGATATAAGATTGGCCTTTGTTGAAGAGAGGGAGGATTCCAGAGGAAGTGAGTCTTCTGATCATTTCTCTACCAAGAGCATCTCCTTGGAGCTCAGTCTCATTAATCTCATATCCTGGTAGAAAGAACTTAGGATCCTACAAAATGAAACAAAGGGTTTAGATCCAAACAGTGATTCACAATTCACAAGCGGTTTGGGCATCTATGCGGTTGGCAATTGATGCGGTTGAAAATGTTGAGAACTCCAAACCTCAAGTAAATTGTGAACACAACAAAACACTTAGAAAATATGTAAAAGATTATACTAGTACGTGGCATTGTAATCCAAGTTTATCCCACACTGCAAGCGGTGCTTGGAGAGGAAGGTCATGGTGTCCAGCCTATATACTAAGTAACATCTCAAATAAATTTAGCATGCGGTTGCAAAAAAAATTTACAAGCATGCGGTTTCAAAGTATAGTGCGGTTAGAAATGTGCATGCGGTTTAAGATGTGCATGCGGTTATAAAGAAAGAATTAGCAAGTATGCAGTTCCTAAGTAAAGAGCGGTTCAGAGAGAGCATGCGGTTCTATGGTGAAAGCGGTTATGAAAATGTCATGCGGTTTCAAAAGAAAAGAAAAGACGGCATGCGGTTCTTAACTGGGAGTGCGGTTGCAAATCCCATGCGGTTTATGTTTCAAAAACCAAATTTATTAAAAAAAAAATTTCTAAGTATGAGAAACAGATTTTGAAAATCTCATGAACCAAAATATGTGAAAATTTTAACATGGCATATGAACAGTGAAGTTGAAGGCATGATGAACACGAAGAACACTAAGAACAGAGATTCAACAAAAGTTCACCAAAATCAACAAACAATATGTCAAAATGATCACATTGAGCAGTAGATTAACAATATAACAATAAAAATTCATACTTTGCTCAATCACCATGAAACAAAGAAGAACATATAAATGGGTTTTCGAATGTCTAAAACTTAAAATCTAAAATCGATGTTCAAAACATTGCTTGATCGTAAAATAAATTACATATAAAGAATCTAGCAACAAATCCGAACATAACCCAACTGAAATCATTCAACATGATCAACTAACGAAGCAAATATGAACAAAAATCAAACAAGGGTTTTCGAAGCTTCATGGTTCATCAATGGCGGATTCAACGAAAGATTTGCGTAAAATAAAGAGATGAAGTTGAGAAATACATACCATATCGGTGAATGGAGCTTTAGGAGCCATTGAAGATTCAAGAAATAACTTTGAAGTTTGAAGATTTTTAGAGAGAGAGAAGATGAGTTTGGTAGGAAAGTACAATGCTCAGAGTGACAGAGATTGAAAGGTTAAAATGTTGGTTATTGGTTTTTATTTATAGGAAGGTTTTCAAGTAAAGGACAGTTGAAAAGACTTTTTGATTTCCCATAAAAGAAATCATTCCTCTGATTGCACCCTTTCATCTTCTTCTCTTTTGCCGATGACGGCTGACATGATGGCCTTAAATGCTAATGTTCCCTTTGCATTAAATGCATTTAAATTTTAAAATAACGTGGGAAAACATTTGCAAAAATGCCCTTATGTCAAAAAGTGGACTGAAATGAAATTAAAGAAACTTACCTTGGGTCCACGTGGCAGTGCGGTTGAATAGGTTCTTAAAACCGCATAGCTTCTCTAAAGCTAAGAAATATCAAAACATTGAAAATACCTGTTGTTGAGAGCGGTTTGGAGATGGAGCGGTCACAAACATACGGCGGTTGGTAATATGCGGTTGGAAGTACGCGGTTGATCACATATGCGGTTGACCACTCAAGCGGTTGAAATCAATGCGGTTCAACAAAGGTGCGGTTGAAAATTCTCAAATAAGAAATACAACCTAAACTTAACACACAAGTTAGCAAATAAAAAGTAATGGAATTTATTTAAGTTCAAGCATACCCATTTCTCCTCTGAGGAAAGAAAACCTCTTGGAGTCAAAAGCCTTGGTGAGGATGTCAGCAATCTGATTATCTGTCCCCACATACTCTAAATGGATATTCCTCTTCTCCACATGGTCTTTGAGGAAATGATACTTGATATCAATATGCTTGGTCTTGGAATGCATGACGGGGTTGTTGGAGGCGAAATTGTTGAAGTGTTGTCACACATGATGGGGCAATTCCCTTCATGGATTCCATAGTCCACCAACCGCCGCTTCATCCAAAGGATTTGACAAGAACAACTACCAAACAATATACTCGGCCTCTGTGGTAGACACCGAAACCGAAGCTTGCTTCTTGCGGCCCAAGCAACTAGTCTATTTCCAAGGAAATGACAAGTACCACTAGTGCTTTTCCTGTTAATAGTACAAGCCGCATAATCTGCATCCGAATAACCTACAAGGTCGAAGTTCGAATCTTTGGAATACCAAAGTCCAAGGTTAGTGGTTCCGGATAAATAGCGGATTATACGCTTGACCGCAATAAGATGTGCTTCTCTAGGATCTCGCTTGGTAGCGAGCACATACACGGACACTAAACATGATATCGGGCCTACTAGCGAGTTAAGTAAAGTAATGAGCCGATCATACCTCGATATAAAGTCGATCAACTTTCTTACCTTTGAGATCCTTATCTAGCTTATTGCCGGTGGCCATAGGAGTATCATATGCTTTAGCATTTTCTAATCCAAACTTCTTTATCAACTCCTTGGTGTACTTGGCTTGGTAGAGGAAAATACCTTCTTCGCATTGCTTGATTTGAAGCCCGAGGAAGAATGTTAATTCTCCCATCATGCTCATCTCAAACTTGCTTTTCATTAGCTTTTCGAAACGCTTACAAAGTAACTCATTAGTAGAACCAAAAATAATATCATCAACATAAATTTGAACAAGTAAAGTATGCTCATTATATTTGGCAATAAAAAGAGTTGTATCAATTTTACCGCGTTTAAATCCCTTTTCTAGTAAAAATTTAGAAAGAGTCTCATACCATGCCCTTGGAGCTTGCTTAAGTCCATACAAAGCCTTTTGGAGTTTGTAGACATGATTGGGAAATTTGGAGTCTTCAAATCCAGGAGGTTGGGCAACATACACGGTCTCTTGCAGTTCGCCGTTGAGGAAAGCACTCTTCACATCCATTTGATATAACTTGAAACGCTTAAAAGAGGCGTAGGCTAAGAAGATTCTGATAGCTTCCAATCTTGCAACTGGAGCAAAGGTTTCATCATAATCAATTCCTTCTTCTTGCCTATATCCTTGTGCAACCAACCTTGCTTTATTCCTAGTGATGCTTCCATTCTCATCCATCTTGTTCCTAAATACCCACTTAGTTCCTATCACTCCTTGATCTTGAGGTCTAGGCACCAAAGTCCAGACCTTGCATCTTTCAAACTGGTTGAGTTCTTCTTGCATAGCAACGACCCAACTGGAATCTTGGAGTGCTTCATCAATCTTCTTGGGTTCAACTTGAGATAAAAGAGATGTATGCTCGTCATAATTTGATCTCCTTGTTTGAACACCGGAAAACGAGATCACCAATCACATTTGTGAGGGGGTGGCTAGCGACTTCACGAACCTCCGGGGTAAGTCTGGTTGGACTGAGGTTTGCTGAAGATCTTCAATTGGAACATCGTTAGATCCTTCAGCGAAGTCATGGAAGGTTAGTTGACGAAGAGGTTCTATAAGCTGGATAGGGGAATTCTCAACTTCTTCTTCCCTTGCAGTTGCATCTGGAGAGGGTTCTTCAGGTGCGGTTTCAAAATTGCGGTTTTGGGGAATTTCGGTTGAGGGTGCTTGGATTTTGCGGTTGAGGTTCAGGTGCGGTTTGAGGTTCACCTGGTTCATTATGCTCAACAAAATCATCAGCAACATTTGGAGCCAAATTTGGCTCAAGGAGAGAATGCTCATCGAAAGTAACATGGACAGACTCTACTATTTTTAAACTAGTTTTATTGAAAACACGAAAAGCTTTAGAATGTTTAGCATACCCAACAAAAATACCTTCGTCGGCCTTGGCTCCGAATTTACCTCTATTTTCTCTTCCGTTGTAGAGGACAAAGCATTTGCAGCCAAAGATCTTGAAGAATGCAATGTTGGGGTTCTTCCTCGCCAAAGCTCATAGGGAGTCTTATTATAGGTTTTGTTGATGAGGAGCGGTTCGAGTGAAGCATGCGGTATTGATTGCTTCGGCCCAAAAATGCGAGGTAGCTTCGCCGGATATCATTGTCTTTCCAGCCTCAATCAACGTCCTATTCTTCCTTTCCACAACCCCATTTTGTTGTGGAACACCAGCTGTGGAAAAATTGTGATCAATCCCGTGGTCATCACAATACTGAGCAACACCGTTGTTCTTAAATTCTGTTCCATTATCTCGATCGAACACTAACGATGTCATCTTCTTTTTGAGTTTGGAGCCGTCTAAAAGTGCGGTGAGAATCTCATAACAATCATCTTTGGAAATCATCATCTCAACCCACGTATATCTTCAATAATCATCCACCACCACTAAGGTATATCTATTTCCTCCAATGCTTGGCGGTGGTTACGGGTCCAAACAAATCTATGTGAAGCGATTGTAAGCATCTTGAAGTTGAAGGAAGCGATCTTCTTTGGTGAAAGACGACGCGGATCGCTTACCAAGCTGGCATGCACTGCATTTCTCAGGATGATGGTCAGCCACTTTGGGTAAACCACGAACGAGGTTTTCCCTACCAATCTTTGCAAGATACTTGAAGTTCAAGTGGCTCAACCTCTTGTGCCATAGCCAACTATTTTCGCTCACATTCTTAGCTACAAAACGAGAGATTAGTAATACTACATGCAGTAATTTAGATCAATAATGTAAATATTACTCTTACGAATCCCTGTGAGTAGGGTGACGCCGGAAATGCTATCTTTGATAAAGCAATTTGATGACGTAAAGTTGCAAAGCATTCCTTTGTCGCAAAATTGAGAAATTGAAAGGAGATTGTGCTTGAGTCCATCGACAAGAGAAACCTTCTCAATAGTTAGATTTCCTCTCCTTATAACACCATATCCAATGGTTTTGCCTTTGTTGTTGTCACCAAAGGTTACGAGATGGACCACTTGCTTCAACGACATCTTCAAGTAATGATCTATCTCCAATCATATGTCTTGAGCGACCCTTTGTCAAGATACCATTCATTATCCTTGGAGTGACCAGCCATGAAGCGAGAGGACCTGAAATGTAAACATTAAGAACGAGGTCCCCCTTTATTCCTTGGGTCCTGAAGTTAGCAACCCTTTACGACCCACACCTTTGACGTAAGGAGGTTTGCTCTTCTGGCATTGGATGTGAACCGCAAAAGGCATTCTGCGGCCTTGTGACCTAAACCATCACACACGTAACATTTGTAATAGCTACAAGCTTCATGAGGTTTTACTAACTCCTTACTCTTCTTAGGAGTTGCATGCGGTTTTGGACAAGGAAGCGGTTTGGGAGGAGCAGTTCCGGCTAACATTCCAGTGATACGAAGGGAACAGGCTTTGGTTTGACCACGTATTTTCTGGGAACGCTATTCCTGCTTTTGAAGGCGGGAGGAGCGGTCGAAGAAGAAGCGCGGTCGGACACAGAGTTAGCAGAACCGCCTTTTCCACCGAAGCGGTTGGAGCGGGGATTCTTCCAATTCCATAAGCCATTTCCTCTTCAGATGCTTCCACAGAATTCTTAGGTTTTAACACGAGAATTCTTCCCATATTGCTTTCCTTTAGGGTAGACATAATTTACTTGTCTTCCTTTACCCTTTCCTTTAGCATGCTTCCCCTTGGGAATTTCTTTAGTTAGTTCCAAAATTCCTCATCCTTTTCACTCGAGGATGCACACTTCTCCTCTTCCTCGGATCCAAACCCTAGACCATCCTTAGTTCCGGGAGGAACTTGGAAGTCCAAGATTTTATCCTTGGTGGATTGAGACTTGAGCCACGAATCAATAATCTTTTGACGATCGTCGATTTGGGTTACCAAGTCATTATTCCTGAGTTGAAGTGCAGCAACCTTAGTTTCAAGGATGCGGTTTTGATCAGCAAGAGGAGTCATCTGTTTGATTTGGTCCTTAAGATTAGAGATTTCGGACCTCATCACGGTTTTCTCCGTCTTGTACGATTAAGTTCATCATGAGCTAAGCTTAAGGCTTTCTTAAGATTTGAGAACTGATGGATCACCATTTCAGCTTCCTTGAACATCTTTTCATGTTCCATGGGAGAAACCTCTTCCACCACCTTTTTCAAAATTTTCTTTGGAATAGCTTTTGAAGGTGGAGCAGTTTTAGATGAGAAAATGGGACGTGAATACGAACAATTTCCTATCTTAACGCTAGGAATAAGTTTAATATCATCATCCAATTTATAATTTGGAAGTTTTGCAAAAACCTCCTTTTCCTCCATATCATGCAACTCAAATGATTCGTAATCGAGTCATCGAAGCGTCTGCAACTAAGCAGAGGTTAACCTCTTCGGTTTCACCGTCACTTCCATCCTCAGAATCTGTTTCAATCCAAGTTGCTAATTCCTTGGAATTTTCTTCCTCCTCAGCAACCATTCCCTTTCGATGAGAAAATTTCGAAGGAAAAGTTTTCTTTTTCATATATTCATATTTAGGCTGTGGACACTCAGATGCAAAGTGGCCAGGTTTCCTACAGTTGTAGCATACCAAGTCACTCTTCTTCTTTGTATCTGTTGCCCTAGAAAATGTTGCAGGAGGTTTTGTAAGTACCCCAATCTGGATCACTCCCTTTCAAACACACGGGAAACACCGCAGACTCATCCACGCAGTCTCAGAGACCTCTCTCACTCAAAACCCTCTCAAAACCCTCTCAAACCCCCAACCAAACCAGGGGAGGAGCCTTTCTGGGATAAAAAGGGACAAAAGGACCTTTCGGGAATTTTCAGGAAACTGGAAAAGCAATATAGGTCCGTACGGACCTCTTTGTTTCCATAATTACTGAATCCCCTTAAAGTCCACAATATTCCCTCAAATCCCGGGAGAAATGATGGTTTCCATGCAGAGTTGGTCCGTACGGACCTCTTTGCATGCAAGATGGTCCGTACGGACCTCTTTGCAAGGGGACATCATCATTTCCAGAATATTCACCATCATTGCATATTCCCTCAAATCGAGGAAAACCAAAATCCTGGATAACCAAGGAGGTCCGTACGGACCTCTTTGCACCAAATCTGAGACTATAAATAGAGGGCTCCCCCTCCTCATTTTTTCACTCCTCCCTCTTCTCTCTTCCTCCCTAAGCCTTCTGGCTCCCCTTCTAAGCCCTTTCGAGGCATTCCCGGCCCCTTCGGATCCTTCCGAGGCCTTCCGAGCCCCTCGAGGTGCTCCGAAGCCTCTCCGAGCGCTCCCGAGACGCTCCCGCGCTGCCGAGGCACTCTCGAGGTACTCGAGGCCCCTCGTGGTACTCCAGAGGCCTTGCACAGTCTTTCCCGGTGTCCCGGCTCTTTCCGAGTCAAACCGACGATCCCAAACCACGCCGAAACTCTGCCCGAGTGACTCCGCCACCACAACGCACGCCGAACCTGCGCCCGAGTGGTCCCGACGATCCCCACGCACGCCGAACCTCTCGCCCGAACGCAGCCTACAACCTCAACTCACGCCGAAACTCGTCGCAGACAACCGGCATCCCCGAAGCAATCCGAACGCTACTCCGACCTCAAACACTATTCCCTGCGGAAGACGGACACGAACCAACATTGGTAAGGCTTCCTTCCTATTCTATTTCAATACATTTCAATACAATGTAGACATCCGATACAAAGATGCATTTTTAAAAGCACACACACACACACAACTTTTTAAAGGATATTAGGGGTATCCGAAAGACTCGTTTTACGAGGCTACTCGGAGTGAGCTCTAATATTCTAATATTCTCTTCCCGAGGAGTCATCGACCTCCGAACTCAAAATCTCATCACACAAAAACGAGTTTAAAATTTATCTTTAAGCGATGCCCTTTTCAATGTTTTGGGCTTAATAAAAACGGCGTGGCGACTCTACAAAGCAAAACACGGCGAGACACCTCCAACCTCGCAAAACGCTAAGACGGAATAAGCCGGATGCCGGGCGCGATTGTCTTTGCCTCTCGGATCGGGCGAACATTCCCGAAGCGAGCGAACGCGAGATGCACGGGGCACCATCCGCGCGCGAGCCGGATCCGGGTAATTTCGGTTGGCGACTCATTGGGACATTTTGTTTTAAAAACTTTTAAACAAAACAAAAGATTTTTAAAACGATGATGAGGGTCAAACTTTCATTTTACCCCTTCCTTTAAGCTGTTGTGTGTGTGTGCACGTGCTTCGTTTTTATTTTACAAAAAAAAAAATAAATAAAAATACAAAAAAATGCATCAATATACATCTGTGCATACATTTAAAATTCTTCAAAAATTTCTATTTTACTCAGAAAAAGAATTTTAGAGACCGCACACTACGCGCCTTCTTTGCCTCGGTTACACCGCACTCTACTCACACTGCTTTGCCTCGGTTACACCGCACACTATGCGCATTTGCCTCGGATACATTGCACACTACAACCCTTAACCGGAGTGGTCTCGGTTGCGATCCGTTTGGTCTTCCTAGGCCTCTTGGGCGCGCGCGGGATCATTCCAAACATCCCATCCTAGCCAAGCGTCAACCGCACGTTTGAGTCTTGAGTCACACTCTGTCCGGACTCGGTTGGTTTTTACCCGGTCCGTGTCATACGGCTGGATACATATACCATGCCGGCCATTTTCGAGTCAAGGCTCGGAACTCAAGATCCCTTGCGCAAGCAAAGCGATGAAAGGTCATGCTAAAATCTTGACCTGATCTTGATTTCCGAAGCTACACCCAAACGATGTTCCGTCCCGGATATACATCCATGCTCACATGACACCATGTCATCACGCCTTTGATACGTCAGCCATGACAATATGACCCAGCCAACGCCTAACGTCACGGATCCCTTGCGCAAGCAAGGTAAAGAGAGGTCATGCCAAACTCTTGACTTGATCTTGACTCAGTGGCCGGCTCGGTTCACTATTCACATGGCTAACGCATCAAAACGAACATGACAGGCTCGGTCCTTAGGTTCGATTTTTCTTTTAGGCCGGTGGAAACCGCTTGCCCTATAGGACCCTCGCCCGGGGCCGGCCCACCCCGGATGTCGAAATACGGGTGCAAAACGAGGGGCTTATAGCCGCACGGATGGTCTCCGGTGACCCGGGATCTAGCATAGTTGCGAAAAAGAAGAGCAATCTTTTCCAACCTACCTAGGATTGAGAAAATGCCGTTTTAAGTAAATTAAAACAACAAAAAAATCAAAAAATAAAAGAAACGGAAACCGCATGCCACGTGAGCTTTCCCCTTTTATCCCGTTAGGCCATTCCCGTGTCTAAACCTTGCCCATCACCCTCCGGCTAACAGTAGAGTGGTCGAGAGTACCGGGAACCCGTCTCCCAAGAGATCAAAACAGCAAGGTCCTACCTTCTTCCCGGCTCCGTCACCGGGACGGTCCGTCAAATCCCCATGGCCAAGTCGGTGGATAACAAGGATGAGCACGGGACCTTACCCCCAAGAAATTTCCCAACACTTGGAAGAAATTTGGCGGGTCCTCATGGCTATTGAGAAACGTCAAGGTGAGCAACAAGCCTGGATCGAAGGTGCCATGCACCACTTCGGAACCTTAGCCACCCAACTACCAGGGCTTCCCAAGCTATGGCTCCTACGGCCTCTAACGTCTCTCATTGTCTCCCGAAGTCAACCTGTTACCCTCGTACGAGCCATGCGGTTATGACGTAAGGCCACAAGACCTTCCGAGGAAAGCTCGCCCATCCAGCCTCCCGAGGTCCCAGTACCACCGCCGAACAACGAACACATCTCGGTGGGACGTACGCGATTGCGGTGCTTGTCTGGAAATGGAATTCCAGGATGCAATGAACGAGGGCCGTCCTCGACGAAAGAAGAAGATATCTTCTCAACAAAAGGCCGAAAAAGAGGTATGAATCTGGTGATCCCACAGTCGGAACCCTTGGAGAACCCTCAGGAAGGTTTGACTACTACGTCATCTACTCCGAAGAAATCTCCCTGACCTAGTTACGCACGGGGCCACGGCAATGTTTGCTCCATGATCACTGGGACGAGCTTCGCACCGCCAACGAAGGCCCGAAGGTCCGGATAATCCAACCCCTGTCTTGGGAAGATCTCAAAGCCACTATTGATGCTTCGGTAAAAGCCATGACGGTGAACGAATTGAAATGCGCGGTCGGCCTTACGCCAATCGAGGCTCCTCCCACTCCCGAAACGGGAGAGACAAGCAAAACCACAAGTCCAGAGGTGAATGTTCGACACGTTCCGGCCAAATCCCAGTGAATCCTCCACGGACGGACAAAAGGCCGGTCATACCGAGCCACGAACCTGAAAAGGGACCCTACGCCAAAGAAGTCGAAACCCCGGACCCAAAGGTGAAGATCCTGTCTTAACACGGCTCAAGCGCACTCGGGCTAACATCTCACTCTGGTCCTTACTCACTTCATCTTACCCGCACAAGCTCAAGTTGGAAGAAAGCCTGGCCCGGACCATGGTTCCCATCACGGTGACACTGAGGAGGCGGTTCGGATGATTGGCAACGTCAATTACAAAGAATATCATCACCTTCACGTAACTCGATCTTCCAAAATTTGGGGCGACCACAACGAGCCTCTCTACATAACAGCTCAACCGGACGAGCGCCGTCTCCCTCGGGTATTGGTAGATGGGGATCATCCATGAACGTCCTTCCGGCCAAAATGATGGATTTGCTAGGGATCAAAGCAAGTGATCTAAAACCCTCGACTCGAGGCAATCAAGGCATACGACTCAACATCCCGCCCGGTCTTGGGAATAGCCACCTTGAACCTTTGGTTTGGAAAACAAATGGTCCCGACAGACTTCCAAGTCATCGACATCCCGATCACATTCACTGCCATTACGGGACGCCCTTGGCTACATCGCATCAATGGGGTGGCATCCACTCTCCATCGGTGCGTAAAGTTCGTCCAAGGAACAGATATGACCATCATCTACGGCGACGGCATAGTCACCGAAAGGACCGATACCAACGGCGTCCCGGTCTTAGAAATCAAACCCGACGATGATGGCATGATGTTAACGGGGTTCACCATCGAAAGCCCAAAGGCCCAAGTGTGCCACATAGACTGCCTTTGATTTGGGACAAGATCCCTCCCCGATGAAAATGATGAAGCACATGAACTACATCCGGGGCTCGGTTTGGGAAAACGCCATCGGGGCACTCAACGGATCATCAATATCAAAGAACAGAATACCTCGCACGGCACTGGGATACTCTCCTACTCCCGAACACATTGCGGAGGACAAGCGAGCCGCACGTAAACGCTCCACGTATAACAAAAGAGGCTTGCACACAACCTCCGATCTTCGTCCTTACGGCTTCGACATGACCAAGTACTTCACAAGGAAGGCCGGCAACTTGGAAGAAGATCCGAGAAAAGGGAACAATTGATCGGCGCCAAACAAAGCCGGCCGACAACCATGGACAAGCTCCAGCAGAACTGGCAAGATTCGGAGGCCTCAAGCCAAATCTGTCCGAAGAGCATTCCTCGACACACCGCCCCTGCCGGATCCACAACCACCACTATTCACACGAATTTTGGTTCGGGAAAACCCCCTCTTTGGCGGAAGAATTCGAAAAACTCTCTGTCAACACCCCTGCCTTCAACAAGCGGGACGAGTCTGCATTCGAGCTAGCAATGCCCAAGACAAAAGCAAGAGACTCCGCAGACGCTGCTTGGGACGAACCACCGCTACACCTCGCTTCTTCAAAGAAGAAATCGAGATGCCGGATCTAATCGATTTTGTTTCGATAACTACGTGATAGCAATGATCGGGAACGGTGACATAAAGCCTTTCAAGCCCCTTCTCCTATCAAGCTCATTGCCCCTCAATAAGCTGGGCCACATTCTCCGGCCTACCGGCCAAAGAAAAAGGACATGATCGAACAACTTGGTCGACCCCTCGAGCCCTAGAGTCTAGTGTCAAAACTCATCCCGAGTCCATTAGCTTTGAATTTGAGTCTCTCGAGGCATCTGATGGCCTCACGCCGAAGATTACGAACTCATTGCCAATAATGTATTCCCGGATGCTCTTAATGAATGCTTCGATCTTTCAAGTATCCTCTCATTGCATCTTTAACAACCGATAAATTAACTAACACACAAACAGGTTAATAACGATTCACTTGATAAAGAAGCGAGACACATTAAACGAACAATACATTAAGCACATCTTTAAGCATGTTGTCAAACGAGAGAAAAACCGGGCCCAAGTCGCGAGGAGGTTTTAACCAAAGTGAATTTGGGAACTATTTGAAGAGCCAAAAGAGACGCAAATCGGAAGTTTCTTCACCGGCACGCATCAAGACGCATTGACCGCACCGCTCAAAGAGTTCGTGGACGTGTTCGCTTGGTCTTACCGAGACATGCCCGGATTAGATCCTAACATTGTAGAGCACCGGATTCCCTTAAATCCCGAGGCTAAGCCCATCAAGCAAAAGCTACGCCGAATCAAGCCGTAATGGTCTTTACAAGTCAAAGAGGAGATCGAAAAAATGCTCCGCGTCGGCTTCATCGGGGTGATCGAGTACCCCACATGGCTCTCCCAATATTGTCACGGTCACCGAGGCCAATGGAAAAGTGCTGTTGTTGCGTGGACTTCCGAGATCTCAACAAAGCAAGTCCCAAGGACGATTTTCCACTACCCAATATTGACATGTTGGTAGACACTACAGCCAATTTCGAAGTCAAGTCCTTCGTGGACGGTTTTGCCGGCTACAATCAAATCAAGATGGCCGAAGAAGACCAAGAAAAGACGGCTTTCACAACCCCCTGGGAACCTCTTGCTACACGTAATGCCGTTCGGACTAAAGAACGTGGGCTACCTACCAACGGGCGCAACCGCCCTCTTCCACGATATGATCCACAAAGAGATCGAAGTGTACGTCGATGACATGATCGTTCACTCAAAGGGATCGGACGGACAACACCTCACGCACTGAGAAAATTCTTCAATCGCCTCCGAAAACACTCAATGAGGCTTAACCTGCCAAATGCACATTTGGGGTTAGCCGAGGCAAGGTTTTGGGATACGTGGTCACCGAGAGGGCATCGAGGTGGATCCTCAAAAGATCAAAGCTATTATCGAAATGAGACCACCGCAAACTCGAGACGGAGGTGAAAAGCTTCATGGGCCGCTGAATATATCGCCCGCTTCGTCAACCAACCGACCTCTATGTGCGAGCCAATCTTCAAGCGATGAAGAAGAACGCCGACATCGAATGGAACTCGAATGCCAAGATGCCTTTGAAAAAATAAAAGCATACCTTGTGAGTCCTCAGATTCTCTGTCCTCCCCACGAGGAAAAGCCACCGTTGCTATACCTAAGCGTGGCCGACACCGCAGTTGGAGCCATGCTCTGTCAAGAAAAGAAAGAGTTACGGGTCGAAAACGCCATCTACTTCGTCGATCCCGAAAGTTTCAAGGCGGCGAACTCAATTACTCGGCCCTCGAGAAAACTGCGCGGCTCTGGTATGGGTTGTTGGGAAACTACGGCACTACATGCGGTCGCACGCGATGCACTTGGTTTCCAAAATGGACCCACGGTCAGTACCTCTTCGACAAACCATCTCTGTCAATGAGGCTCGCCAAATGGTCTTTCTTCCTGGCGGAATTTGACATCAAGTACGTAAACCAAAAATCAATCAAGGGACGGGCCATGGCTGAACAACTGGCCGATTTCCCAACCGACGAGGCTCGAGGCCCTGAACCACAATTTCCAGACGAGGGAATCTTCGCAATCGAAGGTGAAAACCGATGGCAACTATTCTTTGACGGAGCGGCCAACCAAAAGAAACGGCATCGGTATGCTCTTAGTGGATCCCAAAGACGAGCACACCCCAATTGCTATAAAGCTCAATTTCGAGGTAACCAACAATGCCGCCGAATATGAAGCTGCTTATTTCTTGGACTACTGAGCCGCACTCGAGAGGAATGTCCAGAACTCGAAGTTTATGGGGACTCGGCCTTGATCATCAACCAAGTCTCCAACAAGTGGAAAACCATAGACCCGGGCTTGCAAAAATACCATGCCTGCATAGAGGACCTCATCACACAATTCGAAGAGGTCACCTTCCATTACTTGCCAAGAGACCGAAACAGGTTTGCAGATGCCTTAGCCACCTTGGCCTCCCTTGTGGAAATCCCTGAAGGAAAAGCAATCAAACCCTTCAAAGTCGGACGAAAGGAAATTCCCGCCTCTTGTTGTGAGATCGAACCGTAACCTAAGCCCGTCGATGAGCCATGGTACAATCAGATCTTCCAATACCTCAAGAACGGGAAGCCCCTTCATGAACAAGGAAGAGGCAACACACAGAGGGGTCAAAACCAAGAGCATCATGGCCCTAAAACGCCTTGCCTCTCACTTCGTCATCCTCGGGGACATGTTATACAAGAAACGCTACCATGGGCCACTCCTACGCTGCGTCAGCCAAGAAGAAGCGAACAAGTTCATGAATGAAGTCCACAATGGGGCTTGCGGTCCCCACATGAACGCCGAGGCCCTAATGCAAATCATTCTCAGGATGGGCTACTACTGGATCTCCATGGAGGCAGATTGCATCCACTTTGTCCGAAGCTGCGACAAGTGCCAACGGTTCTCCAACCTCAATCATCCGCCGCCCCACGATCTCTACTGCATGACTACACCTTGGCCCTTTGCCACTTGGGAATTGACGTCATCGGGAAAATCGCTCCGCCAGCAAAGAACGGTCACGAGTTCATCTTAGTAGCCATCGACTACTTCACCAAATGGGTCGAAGCCAAGTCCTACAAGGTACTCACCTCCAAGAAGGTCGCACATTTCCTCAAGGAAAACATCATATGCCGATACGGCATCCCAAATGAGGTCATATCGCACAACGGCTCACACTTCGAAGGAGAATTCGACTGATCGCCGGGCTGAATTCAAGATCACACGTCACAAATCTTCTCCTACCGGCCACAAACAAACGGCGCCGTGGAAGCAAAGCAAACAAAACCCTCGAACGGATCATCCGAAAAATGACCACCCGAGGACGAGATTGGCCCGAGAAGGCTGCACCTTGCACTTTGGGGCTACCGCACATCAGCCGTAATGCCCCACGGGAGAAACCCCATTTGCCCCGACATACGGGATGGAAGCGGTCCTTCCCATCGAGCTAGAAATTCCCTCACTCCGAGTGCCGCTGGAAAATGACATCAACGAAGTTGAATGGCTCCGAAGCCGACATAACGAATTGGCTCGCTAGACGAGCGACGACTAAAGGCCATGGAACACGTCCGAGCCTATCAAAGCAGATGGCTAGAGCTTTCGACAAGAAAGTCAAATCCCGAGACATCGTGAAGGTGACCTTGTACTCAAAGAAAAGCCTCCCACTCGAACCAACCCACTGGGAAAATGGGAACCCACATGGATCGGCCCTTTCGTGGTTCAAAAGATCTTCTCCCGGAGGCGCCATGAAGCTACCGTACCTAGACGGCAATCCCTTCATGAACCCAGTCAACGGAAGCAAACTTCGCAGATACTTCGCCTAAAGAAGAACAATCGTGCATCTCTTGGCACTCCATGTAGTGTCGAACTACGCAGACCCTGAGCCCTCTAGTCCGGGGAACGTAGGCAACCTTAATTGGTCCGGTCTAAAAATACACAAAAAGTCAAAAGTTTGAATGTCAATCAAGACCTCCATCAAGCTCCGCACTTTTCAAGAACACGCCCCAACAGCCACCTTGACCAAGTCAAACGACTGCGGCAACATCCAAAGACATCCGAGGGTCACTCAAAGATCAAACGACCGACTCATGTCCACTTCCAAGCCAGGGCTTGTCTTCGCCTCACGCGCTTCAAAAGAAAAAAAAAGAGCTCTTGTAAAGCAAGGGCTCACAAAAAAAAAAAAGAGCTCTGAGCAAGGGCTCACAAAAAAAAAAAAAAAACAAAGGCTCAAAACAGCGAAGTCAAAAGAAGCCTCGCGTAAGCCGCGAAATTGAGGTCAAGAGCCCGACGCCAACAAGCGGCAAGGAAGCTACGAAAAAGACCGTCGTAACGACTTGTCAAGGGAGCATTCAACCTCTCACCAAATACAAAGCCTCAAGAAAAGGGGATGCCGCTGCCATGGCTCGGGGATCGTCCTGGGGCCCGCGGATGCAAATGAAAAGTCCAAAGATGGACACCGACAAAGTGCACAAACAAGCAAAGGCAAACAAAAGATCTTGCGTCTCGACAAAGCTTTAAAAGTAAATCACAAATCACTAACGGTTACAACATTTCTTGATGAGTTCAAGCACGGTCTACTCTCAAGTTCACAACATGCTAAAAGACGGCTTAATACATTTAACTAATAATGTGTTTGCAATGCAATGAATGGATACCTAGGAGGTCATTCCGCGCCATCTCGCGTTTGTCCCTCGCCATTCTTTCCTTTCTTCCCTCGTCCCCGGCGAGTCTTCTTTCGCTCCACGTGAACCAACTCGCGTCTCTCGCTCCGAGATCCGGGGTCCTCCCCGTAGAGTCAAATAATCCAAAGTAGCTCTCGTGGCTTCATTCGCCCGTGCTTCGGCTCGGATCTCCTCCCTGCGAGTCCGTAAAGAGGACCTCTCCCTGTCGCCGGTCAACTCTAGTCTCGTAGTCAAACAAAGTGTCTCCCGTCACATCCAAAGGGTCGACTGTGCTTCGGCACTCCTAAGGCAATAGCTACTACGGCAACCGGTCCCGTAATCGCTACACGCCTCGCTCTCCAAGACCACTTGGGATCGCCCAACATGCCGCTCATACTAAGCCGTATACCGAGTCGTCAACACGACACTCTCCCGACGCCTAAGAAGTACCACAGAGGGAAAGCGGAATACTTCCATACCCTCGTAAAATACAAGAAGGCACCCGGAGCCGCCATACAAAGAGGAACTATCTCCGCAGCAGCAAGGTCATCCCACCCCAACAAAGGCTCCTGCTTCATCCCAAACCGCCGGGAAACAAGCGACGGAATATAGAAGGAGGACCAAGACAAACCCGGAACTCGACAACGTAGGACCCTTCCCGCAAGATCCTCCCGGTCTCAATCCTCCAAAGCGGAACCCACCCGGATCTCGATGCGTACTAAGCCGTGCCATCCATCTCTCCCAGCGGATCGATCCATATCCAACACAAGAGGTCGCCGAGCAAATGACCACGGGCTAAACGACGTCTGAGCCTCGGGCATGGCCTCGAAGTCTCTCTCGCAGCCCACAAGGTGAGCAAAGCGGGCTTCCTCTCATAAAACGATCCCTGGGCCGCGACGGTCGATACCATGAAGAGTCTCCCCAAAGACCAACGGGACAATATCCTCTCCACTGCAAAGTGCCCAACCACATCTAGCAAAGCGCCATCGCAAATGCCAAGGGAGCTGACCATGAAAAGCGTCGCTATCACGCACAAGGCAAATACATCCCAAGAGACGTCCCTCTCATCATCAACCATGAACCGCTCCAGCGCGTAAATGTCGATATGACCCGAATCAAGGATCATGCCCCGCACTTCTTCCAACGAAGTACGAAGAAAGTCTGCAAGCTTCACGCTCACAAAGAAGACCACCAACCAAAGGAAGCAAGATGGCCTCCACCTCCGGTCCTCCAATCAAAGCCCGAAAATCTTCAAAAGTGGGCACCATTTCATTGTAGGAGAAACAAGACACGTGCCTCCTAACATCCTGCAACTTCGCGGCAGCCCGCAACAAATCCCAATCAGAACCAACTCCTTAAAAGACCAAACCGAGCAAAGACGAAACCTTACCTCGAAAGCCCGTCTCGATGCCTCATACGGCGCCGCATCCACGTTTTCAACCGCTCAAGGAAGTGTGCTTGCCTCTCCTGCGAAAGCCTCGCAAAATTCTAGGGACATGCGAAGAATCCATGGCAAAAATGGAGGTTCCTAGAGAAAATGGGGAAGAAAGCTCGAAAATGGCCGCAAATGGGGAAATGAGGAAGAACCAGCACCGGAAAGCATTTATGTCCTTCCCAAAAGCAAGGTTGGTCCGTACGGACCTCTTTGCATGCTAAATATGTCCGTACGGACCTCCTTTTTGCAACGTAACCCATTTCCCCTAAAACAAGCATAAAACCACCGTCCTCAAAGAAACCTTGCTCCAAATGGGCCCAAACACCGGCCAAAGCCATTTCCGCAAACCAACACTACCCACAAACGCACTCTCACCACGTGGCATGTACAAAAATAAAAATAATAATAGCAACAATTTCTAGGACAATTCCTGGAATCACAAAAATAAATGACATTACATCTTAAAATAAAATACCGTTTGCCATGCAAATACTTGTGTTTTATTGCAGTACAAAATGTCTCTGCTAAACAAAAAAAAAAAAGAGAAAGGGATATGAAAAGAGGGAAAGCAAATGAATACTAATCAGTAGCCCTCGTCATCATCATCCTCGCCAAGATCCTCCAAAGAAAATCGGGCATCCCAAAGGAACTCGCCCGTCACGCCCTCATCATCAGTAGTACCGAGCCCTCCGAGCCTCGCCACTCAAAATAATCTCAAGGATCAAATCCGGCGAAAGGGTCGAAGAAAGAAGGCTCGAGAATCCTCACCCCGTGCGCCGTGCGGAGGCATGAACCGATAAAAGGGCCGCTCCTCGAAGGCCCCGCAGCCTAAGAAGTCCCGCATCCATGCTATGCCGCCTCTCAAAGGCCCCTCCCCGCTGCGGCTCCGGCTCGGCTCTAGGCGGAGGAACGCCCACGTAATGCCTCGAAGGCATAGGCTCATACGCCGGCACACGACGCGAAGACCGACAGACATCTTCGACGCCATCTTCTTAGCGAAGGAGCGCATCGCCACGTAACGGCGAGTCAACATATCGTAGGCTCTCCCCTGACTCGCACAAGCAAACACCAAGGAAACGCTCATCAAATGCGCTTATACTCAACAACAAAAAGAAAAAAATGCGTAAAAGATGCCAAAATGGAAAAGAGTCAAGCACACTCACCGATCTATCAGATCCACTCAGACGCAAAGCAGAGCTCGCCAGAACGGCATGCATACACCTCCTCCGCGATCCGTCCCCACGGACATAAGTGAAATCCGCCCCGGCACGGGAACCTCTGGGGAGCTCGTGGCCCGCCTCTCTCTCCTCGCCACTACCTCGCGGCGTCCTCAACTTCCTCCTAACAAAGGTCTCGTACTCCTCACCAAACAAAATGAACTCCTCGCACCCACACCGCCAAGGTACCTCTCAAAATCAAGCACATCCATATCCCGGAGTCAAACATCCCAAACGGAGGATCCCTGAGCCACGGGAAGCACACCCGGCCATGCCGCGTAAGACTCGCTCCCCGTATACATGGCGTCGCAAGTCAAGCCCCGCAAAGATCTTCCGCCGCGCCGTCACTCCTGAGCTCCTCAAACTCATCACCCTCATCACAGGAGCCTTCCATGTGGAACAAGACGAACCCCTCACGGCTATCTCGCTCCAAACGCTCCCGCACCTCCCCGTAGGCAATGGTGAGCTTACCCCCGCCGGTCCTCCTCCTCCCGGCCGTACGAGCCCAAACGAGCATAGCAGATACGCAGAAGAATGTAGATCTCTATCCCACGGAAGCACCGAAAGACCTCATAAAACCACACTGCGACAAAAGCAGAGAAGAGCTCAAAGAAAAAAAAAAATGGAGAAACGACAAGTTGCTAAATCAAAAACAAAGAATAAACTCATACCTCCAGAGCAAAATCAAAGCAGCCAACGACCCCACCCCCTCGCTAAACCGGTCCAGAAAAGTAGAGCTCGGCCAAGCCTCGCCTCGCCCCAAGCAATGTCGCAGACTTATCCAGATCGGGCCAAGCTCTCCAACAGAGCAAAGGGAGCTGCGGTCGCGTGGTTCGAGAACAAAGTCTCTGACAGCGCATACCACAAGAAGGAGCGCGCCTAATCAAGCTCCTGCCACCTGGCTTCTGCATTCCTGACATGTAGGCCCCAATACCGGCCGTGATCCTCATCTCTACGTCGCCAGACAAAGCATCCCTGTGCCCTCGCGAGGACGAGGCTCAAAGCCCAAGCAGCTCGGTCAAGACATCATCCGAGATCATATCTCTCCACCTCACAGCTCCTTTCAAGGAGAGCCCTAATAGCAAAGAAAATCGCTGGCGCCACCGTCACCTCGCCCTGCTCGGGTGGAAGGTGTGGGTGGTATCCCACCAATACTGTAAAGGCCCAGAAGACACTCTTGTTCTTCCTCGTGTCGATACTCCACCTGTGTTCTCAACGAACACACCTAGGCCAAGCATAAACCAACCTCCGGGGACTCGGCCTACCGCCCACGGAAATATCGTGCATCCGCCGCCATAGCTCCACAATGACCTCGAGCGACCCCGAGTCTTCATCCTCTTGGCCTTCCCGGCCGTAAGCCCGGATCCCGCAGTAAACACAAAGCAAAGGTACGTCAATCACAAGATTTTAATATAAAGGCACATATAACCTGTCACAAAACACGGCACATATTGCACCTAATTTTCACATACATTATACATTTAATTTTTCATGTAACTCCGTCACAAAACACGGCACAATGCACATACAACATGTAACCCACACACATTATGCACATAATTTTCACATACAATTTTTCATGTAACCCGTCACAAAACACGGCACACAATGCACATAATTTCCACATATATCATGCATATAATTTTCCCCATGCACCGTCACAAAACACGGCACACACTACACATTTTCTCAAAAGAAAAAAGGGGAGGGATTAAACCCTACACGACACATTTCCAAAAGAAAATCCGTCCCAACACGGCACATATCGCACATATTTTCCCCACAAAGTCCGTCACCCAAAAACACGGCACACACTATATAGCACATTCTCAAAAGAAAATCCGTCCCAACACGGCACACACTTTCACATATAACCCGTCACAAAACACGGCACATGTCACATTTTTTCACAAAAATTATCACTACACGATAATTTTTCTCATAATGTACATACATAAATAGCATACGGTACAAAACACCAAAGCATGCAATTCACTAGATAGGCACTTTATTTTCACAAATAAGAGCTAATCTACACATTTCTGCACAAAATACACATACCCACAATTTTCACATGTCCATTTTCAACAATTCATCAAGAATTTCACAAAAAAGGCATAAAATAAAAAAAAATTCAAAAATGCGAAAAACTAAAACCTAGTTCTAGCATTCAAAAATTCGAGCAGGGAATCAAAACGGAATGCATTTCTTACCTCCCCAACGTTCATGGAGCGACGATTATGCACCTCCGGATTCGGATACAAAACATCCGGATTCTTCGAAGATGGAACGAACGAAGTCCAATTCCTTTGAAGCTCCATCCGCTGCTCAACCACTTCCTGACTGCGTTGACGACGACTCCTTCGAGATCCTTCAGCCATGGCAAGAAATTCAAGCAAAAATTTTTTGATTTTGGTTAACAATGGAGGAATTTTTCTCTCTCTCTCGCCCGGTTCACGAACCGGGAAAAATGAGGAAGAAGGAATGGGAAGGGCCTCGGTATTTAAAGCCCGGTCAAACCTCGGGAACCGTAAAAACCAAGGTGGTCCGTATGACCTCTTGCACCGTGTTGGTCCGTACGGACCTCTTTGCAAGGGGTGCCCAAATGACTTTTCTGCCCTTACAAACTTTGCCCCTGGCTGTCCTAAGGCCTTTTTCAGCAAATCCAAGTGCAGAATGGTCCCTAACCCTTCACATCAATCCCCGGCCGTCAAACGTAAGACCGGACCTCGCCCACTTCAACGGCAAATCAACCACCGGCTAGCCGATGTAAGCCCGAATCTCGCCACTCCTAACAAAGAATTCAACCAATGCCCGCTGCCAACGCAATTCAAGAAGGAGCCAACACCTCCCAATATCAAGGCGCAAGACGCTCCAAACGCTCAACGACAACTCAACCACCGAAGGTCCGAAGTCATCTTCCGAACCTAGCCCACTTCAACGGCAACGCAAGCACCGGCAGTCAATGTAAGCCCGAACCTAGCCCACTTCAACGGCAACGCAAGCACCGGCCATCAAAGTAAGCCCGAGCTCCTCCCCAGCAAGTCAAAGGGAAGTCATGCAAGACTGCATACCTCAAAGATCGACCATCATTCTCGCCCACTCCACGGCAAAACAAACACGCGAAGGAGCCAACACCTCCGAGTACAAGTCCCAAGGCACGAAGCGCTCCCAAAACGCCAAATGATGAAGCAATCATCGGCCATCATCCTTGCCCACTTCAACGGCAGCACAAGCACCGGCAATCATCGTAAGTCCGACCTTCTACATCAACATGCAAAAACACAAATGGCATCTACGCCTCTCGAATCACAAGGCAGCCACGCTCCACAACCGCAATCGAAGACGATTCAAGTCCTCACAACTATCTCCGCCCTAAGGCCTTAAACCACCCGATTAGGAAAATCGTAAAATTTCCATCCCAGACGCCACCACGTCCTTATCACCGACCTATACGGCCACCCCGACGCCACCACGTCCTTATCACCGACCTATACGGCCACCCCGACGCCACCACGTCCTTATCACCGACATGCGGGCCACCAGACGCCACCACGTCCTTATCACCGGCTACGGTCACCCGACGCCACCACGCCTTATCACCGACCTATACGGCCACCCCGACGCCACCACGCCCTTATCACCGACCTATACGGCCACCCCGACGCCACCACGTCCTTATCACCGACCTATACGGCCACCTGACGCCACCACGCCCTTATCACCGACCTATACGGTCACCCAGACGCCACCACGCCCTTATCACCGACCTATACGGCCACCCAGACGCCACCACGTCCTTATCACCGACCTATACGGCCACCCAGACGCCACCACGTCCTTATCACCGACCTATACGGCCACCCCGACGCCACCACGCCCTTATCACCGACCTATACGGCCACCCAGACGCCACCACGTCCTTATCACCGACCTATGCGGCCACCCAGACGCCACCACGCCCTTATCACCGACCTATACGGCCACCCAGACGCCACCACGTCCTTATCACCGACCTATACGGTCACCCCGACGCCACCACGTCCTTATCACCGACCTATACGGCCACCCTGACGCCACCACGCCCTTATCACCGACCTATACGGCCACCAGACGCCACCACGTCCTTATCACCGACCTATACGGCCACCCGTGACGCCACCACGTCCTTATCACCGACCTATACGGCCACCCAGACGCCACCACGCCCTTATCACCGACCTATACGGCCACCAGACGCCACCACGCCCTTATCACCGACCTATACGGCCACCCAGACGCCACCACGTCCTTATCACCGACCTATACGGCCACCCAGACGCCACCACGTCCATCACCACCGACCTCGGCGGTCACACAACATTCCGGGCACCACCACGCCCGCATTCACAAAACACTCACCCCACACCCGAACTACGACTGTGCTTGATTCCCGCCAGGATACGTAGGGAATCCTATCACAGGGGTCCAGCCTATTGACCTAAACGGTCACACAAAAGGACACCACCACGTCCTCACATTGACCCTCACGGTCACTTCCTCTCCCAGCACGCGATCCAGATTAGGACCCTTATCTTATCGGCGACCCCACTTCTTTCATAAGTGACGTCGTCGAGGGGCTTCTGTAAGTACCCCAATCTGGATCACTCCCTTTCAAACACACGGGAAACACCGCAGACTCATCCACGCAGTCTCAGAGACCTCTCTCACTCAAAACCCTCTCAAAACCCTCTCAAACCCCCAACCAAACCAGGGAGGAGCCTTTCGGGATAAAAGGGACAAAGGACCTTTCGGGAATTTTCGTGAAACCGGAAAAGCAATATAGGTCCGTACGGACCTCTTTGTTTCCATAATTACTAAATCCCCTTAAAGTCCACAATATTCCCTCAAATCCCGGGAGAAATGATGGTTTCCATGCAGAGTTGGTCCGTACGGACCTCTTTGCATGCAAGATGGTCCGTACGGACCTCTTTGCAAGGGGACATCATCATTTCCAGAATATTCACCATCATTGCATATTCCCTCAAATCGAGGAAAACCAAAATCCTGGATAACCAAGGAGGTCCGTACGGACCTCTTTGCACCAAATCTGAGACTATAAATAGAGGGCTCCCCCTCCTCATTTTTTCACTCCTCCCTCTTCTCTCTTCCTCCCTAAGCCTTCTGGCTCCCCTTCTAAGCCCTTTCGAGGCATTCCCGGCCCCTTCGGATCCTTCCGAGGCCTTCCGAGCCCCCTCGAGGTGCTCCGAAGCCTCTCCGAGCGCTCCCGAGACGCTCCCGCTGCCCCGAGGCACTCTCGAGGTACTCGAGGCCCCTCGTGGTACTCCGAGGCCTTGTCGGTCTTTCCCCGGTGTCCCGGCTCTTTCCGAGTCAAACCGACGATCCCAAACCACGCCGAAACTCTGCCCGAGTGACTCTCGCCACCACAACGCACGCCGAACCTTCGCCCGAGTGGTCCCGACGATCCCCACGCACGCCGAACCTCTGCCCGAACGCAGCCTACAACCTCAACTCACGCCGAAACTCTGTCCGCAGACAACCGGCATCCCCGAAGCAATCCGGAACGCTACTCCGACCTCAAACACTATTCCCCCGCGGAAGACAGACATGAACCAACATTGGTAAGGCTTCCTTCCTATTCTATTTCAATACATTTCAATACAATGTAGACATCCGATACAAAGCATGCATTTTTAAAAGCACACACACACACACACAACTTTTTAAAGGATATTAGGGGTATCCGAAAGACTCGTTTTACGAGGCTACTCGGGTGAGCTCTAATATTCTAATATTCTCTTCCCGAGGAGTCATCTGACCTCCGAACTCAAAATCTCATCACACAAAAACAGTTTAAAATTTATCTTTAAACTGATGCCCTTTTTCAATGTTTTGGGCTTAATAAAAACGGCGTGGCGACTCTACAAAGCAAAACACAGCGAGACACCTCCAACCTCGCAAAACGCTAAGACGGAATAAGCCAGATGCCGGGGCGCGATTGTGCTGCCTCTCGGATCCGGGCGAACATTCCCGAACAGCGAACGAACGCGAGATGCACGGGGGCACCATCCGCGCGCGAGCCGGATCCCGGGTAATTTCAGGTTTGCCTTTTGAAAATGATTTTGTGAAAGGTTTTGAGGATTTTCTAAATTTTTGAAATCTTTTCACAAACATGGCAAAATCATCATCATCCATCTCGATGAGTGATGAGGTTGATATGGAAGGATCAGTGGTTTGATTGGATGTGGATGGTTTCTCTTCATGTTCCACTACAGACATAGAAAGCGATTTGGTTTTTCCTTCTATCTCTTCAATATGATTTAGTTTAAGTTCATAGACTCTAAGATTGGCATACAAGTTACTTAATGACCAAGTACCCAATACTTTGGAGTCTTCTAGAGAGGTAGCCTTATTTACCCATCTAGAACCTAAAGCAGATAGGAAAGTCATATTGATTTCCTTATCGGTTAAAGTTTTACCAAGAGATCTACAAGCATTAACTACCTCAACATAGCGATCGTAGGTTTGACGCAAGGTTTCGTTGGGTTTTCTGTTGAAGTTGTTGTAGGATCTTTCAACAGTGTATAATTTGTTTTCCTTGCACTCATCATCACCTTCGAGGTAGCTCTCTATGGCATCCCACATCGCTGCGGTTTTGAGGTACATCACTTTCTCGTAGAGTTGATACGGGAGGGTTCCGTAAATGATGAACCTCGCCTTTCAGTCCAAGGCAACTATTCTTTTCTCTTCATCCGACCACTCATCTTTTGGCTTTTTGACCTCTGGAGTTTCAGCATTGGTGGTTGCATCAGTGTTAGCCTTCATTGGAATTAGAGGGCCATTGATCACGCATTCCACCAGCATCTCATCTATGGTTTCCAAATGAATAAGCATTCGGCACTTCCAGATGTCAAAGTGGTCTTCGTCCAACATTGGAATGTGTGAATAGTTAAACGATAGTCATTGTCTTTGAGGTTGCCATATCGAATCGGCACACAAGCCGTTAAGCTTGAAAACAGTGGTTTTAAAATGTGTTAGCTCTGATACCACTTGTTGGTCCCAAAGGTGGCAACAAGGGTGAAAATACAGCTAGAGGGGGGGGGGTGAATAGCTGTAATAAATTTTTCGCCCTCTTTTAAAAACTAAACCTCTTGCTTACAAGATCCTCTTGCAGTTGATAATAGACTACAAGTGATAGTGTAAAATGCACAGCGGAATATTTAGAGTTACAGGGCGGTTTTGTTAGGAGAGGTTTGTAAAGCGGTTTTAAGTGAGGTTGATAAGTGAGGTTTACAAACAAGTGAGGTTTTGATACTGTTAACTCCAAACACTATTTCACAATAATGGATATCTAAATAAAGATCAAACAGAGACAGAGATAAATAATTAGTAAGCACAAGAAATATAAATGCAGAAAGTAAGAACACAATATTCGGAGTGGTTCAATCGTTAAACGATCTACGTCCACTACCAAGATGGTTAGTCTTGGATTTCTAAGAGAGATTTTATATTAAGTATTTGAGAGATTACAAAGTACAATAAAATCTTTACTATGAAGAACAAATCCAAAACTATAACCAGTGTATCTCAAGTGTTTAATCTATGTGATTAGAACAAGTGAGGTGAGTGTGTGAGAACAAGATCAAGGCTCTTTAGATCTGTGAGATGTAGAGCACAATGATTCTTGATTGTGTTAAGGCTTGATTTCTGGGCTAGGAATATTTCTTGAAGTATGAAGATGAAGATTCAAAGGACTTGGAATTTCTGGGCAAATCTTCAATCTTCGTATGAACACAGCACTTTCTCAATTTTTCAAGCAATCTTCAAATGGAGAAGATTGGGGGTATTTATACCCAAGCATCCAAAATGTAGCCGTTGGACACAAATTGTTGAAGGACAAGACTTGATGCTTTCTTATTGGTCCACAGCAACCACTTTTGTCCTTTGAGTACGGTAGTTGCGGATAAAGCCGATAATGCTCCACCGCAAGCAATGAGGTTTGGACACCTGTCACCTTTTCAAGATCCTTGCAGATCTTCTCTGACTTTGAATCACGTGACAAGAAAAGGTGGTTGACATTGGATATTGCTGATGTGGATCACAAAGTCAAAGAGCGGTTCACTTCAAGTCTCAATCATTGGGGGCGGTTCTGGAGTACAGGCGGTTTGACAAGTGCGGTTGGTAACACCAGTGAGGTTGCAAAGTGCGGTTGATAATGAGCTGCAAGGTGCGGTTCATCATAGGGCGGTTGCTCTTTGAGTAGTTCAAGAGTAGTTTCAAACAAAGGATTTCACCAAGCAAATGCTAAGGGCGGTTTTGCTAGGGCGGTTCCAAAGAAGTGGTTTGAAACTTCTGAACTGCAACTCTCAATTCCAATGAGTCTGTGCCAGTCTTCAAGCCTAATCTATAAAATGGACTTAACTAAAAATTGAAGTCTAAGCTTCATTACATAGGGTCCTAAAGTCCTTAAAATAGACAGGAGGTTATGGTATCAATCAAATCCAATACAAATATAGGAGGGTTAAAACATGCATACCCAACAAACTACCAAGTTTAAAAACATTTTATGTTTATTTATTTTCTTTTTCTTTTTCTTTCTTTTTTTTTAAGAAAATAGTGCTTTAAATTTACAAAAGTAGTTTTTTGTAATTTTTATTGAAGTTTTTTGTAATTTCCATCTTGTGTGTATTTTTTTGTAATTTCCATCTTTTAAAATGAGTTTTTTGTAAATGCCTCTTAGTTTAATTAACAATGATTATACTCTTTTGATTTTATAATGTTATCATTATATGTTTACGAGATATTCATATTTTTTATAGGTATGACGAAGTCTTAATTTTATATTAAGCGGCTCGCGAAGGGATTACAGCCCTTGACACCTCCTTGGATGACCGAGGAGGTGTTTCTTCACTTTTGCGAACATTGGTCGTCGGATGGGGCGATAGCTATCGCCCAACAGGCTCGGGCAAATAGAGCAGGCTCCACGAGGTCGGCGACAAAGCATACGATGGGAACGATACCAGTCGGCGAGCATCACTATCGTATGGTATGTATGTTAGTTTAAATGTAGTGTATGCATGCTTTTAAATAGGTTTATGTACGTATGTTAGCTGGGAGCCATGTTGATGCTATGAAATCCATGGTTTTAGTTTAAATGTAGTGTATGTTTTCTTTTCTAAGATTATCCCTAAATCCTAATGTATTAAGTAAATATTATACTCACAACTTTAGTGATTAATTAAAGAGAACATTTTTTTATCACAAGGATAATATGGGAAGCTAAATGTTGCGCATTTATACCATTTCAAAATAATAATCTCGCTTCTTTTATTTATAGGAAAAGGAACATGGCCCGGATATCAGTTTTTTGGATGTTTTCGTTAGCGCCCATGTTCGAACTCCTATATCGCCCGATCAACCTCCGCAATGGGTTGACGATCGCTCTGCATTGGCCTTTGTAAGTAAACTATCATTAAATGACTTGATTTTGAATATTTAAATTTATTTATGTACATTACATTGTGTATATGATTATATTTGTTTGTTTTATTTTGACAGAGTACATATCAAGCCGCTGTTGTTCCCGAAGGTACGCCTCCCGGCCAGCCCGTTCCCTTCGTGCCTGATGTTTGGAGCTCGATCACCTCGGATGGACATCCAAAGAAAGGCGACCGAGTGTTAGGGATGGGGGATTACGGGCTGCAATGCCCATCGACGTCGACCGGCCGTCGGCCAAATTTTTTCCCGCCCGATACTCGGTATAATGCTTCGAGGATCGACGATCTGGAGGCTCAGTTGGCTGAGGAGAGACGATTGGCTGAAGAGGCTCTTTTGGAGGCTCAGGCACAGGCTAGGGCAGAGTTTGCGGAGGCCCAGGCACAGGCTAGGGCAGAGCTTGCGCAGCATCAGGAGGAGATAGATCGTAAATTTGCGATGTTGTTGGCACAGATGCAGAATCTAGAGCGCGCCGGTAATTTCCAGCCTCCCCAATCCCCCCCGAGTCGATTTCGTATAATTTTATACTTGTTTGTAATAAAATTTGTGATATTTGTTTGTATATAACATTTTGGGTACTGGGATGTCCCCGCCCCGCCTCCCCACCGATTTGGTACCCGCGGGAGCCTCCCCCTCCCACCCTCCCCCCTCCCGATTTGGTAGGGTGATATTTGGTTTTTAGTTTGGTACGGTGATATTTGATTTATAGTTTTATAGTTTTAGTTTTATCAATTGAATTGTTATATCAGGTACAAAAAAAATTGGTTTATTGATATTTAATTTTTATTTTATTTTATTGCATTATCAGCGACGGAAATTTCAGTCGCTGTATTAATAATATTTTAATTAAATTTTTTATTCCAGCGACGGAAATTTCCGCCGCTATATCAATTAATTTTAATTTAATTTAATTTAATTTTTATTTTCACCGGCGAAATATTCCGTCGCTGGAATAAAAATTTAATTAAAATTAATTAATACAGCGACGGAAATTTCCGTCCATGAATTAATTTAATTTAATTAAATTTTTATTTCAGCGACGGAAATTTCCGCCGGTGAAATTAAAAATTAATTAAATTAAATTATCTCAGCGACAGAAATTTCCGCCGCTAAATTAATTCATTTTAATTAAATTTTTATTTCACCGGCGGAATATTCCATCGCTGAAATAAAAATTTAATTAAATTATATTAATTCAGCGGCGAAAACTTCCGTCGCTAATATTAAAAGATCACCGACACCGACGGAATTTAATTCCGTCGGTAAAATCAAAAGTATACCGACGGAATTTGGTCCGTTGGACCACTGCGGCGGGATCTTAGCGGCGGACCACCGACGAAATTTTTTCGTCGGTGATGACCTTTAGCGACGGAATTTTGACTTTAATTTCAGCCGCTAAAACATGTTTTTCTGGTAGTGAGGTGAACACGACAAAAGTACGTTACTACAGAGATAACATCCACAAAATGCACAGGTGCATGTCAAGATGATGAAACACAGATATAGCTATTTCCTCCTAAAAATATTCTTGTCCCAGTCAGAATATTCACGGTTCAAGCTTTCCAAACATTTCGAAAACTCCATCGAACTCGGAACTTTCAAAAAAATTCGAAAACTCCCTCGAAATCGGAACTTTCAAAATATTTCGAAAACTCCGTCGAACTCGGAACTTTCAAAACATTTCGAAAACTCCGTCGAACTCGGAACTTTCAAAACACTTCGAAAACTCCGTCGAATTCGGAACTTTCAAAACCTTTCGAAAACTACGTCGAAATCGGAACTTTCGAAAACTCCGTCGAATTCGGAACTTTCAAAACATTTCGAAAACTCCGTCGAATTCGGAACTTTCAAAACCTCTCGAAAAATCCGTCGAACTCGAAACTTTCAAAACATTTCGAAAACTCAGTCGAATTCGGAACTTTCAAAACATTTCGAAAACTCCGTCGAACCCGAAACTTTCAAAACATTTCGAAAACTCCGTCGAACACGGAACTTTCAAAACCTTTCGAAAAATCCGTCGAAATCGGAACTTTCAAAACATCTCGAAAAATCCGTCGAAGTCGGAACTTTCAAACATTTCAAACATTTCAAAAAATTACTCCGTCTCGAATTAAACTTACTTTAATTTCGGAAAACACCCCTAGACATGGAATTTTGCCACCAAAATTTTTATGTTGTCTACATGTAATGTCAATTGAACTAAGCTCTAGTCAATTTCGACAAAGGCACATCGCAAAGTCAAAAGCCCCATTTGGGGCACCAAGAGCCCTAACTCAATTCTAATCAAATTCCTAAAATTCAAGAATGCACATTCTGAAAATTAACGAAATTCAAGAATGCACATTCGGACGTTAAATCACAATCCCGTCTCCAGACGTTAAATTTCCCGTTAGTTCTCACTAATGTCCCGTCTCCAGACGTTAAATCTCAAAACGTCTCCAGACGTTAAATTCCCTGTTAGTTCTCACTAACATTCCATCTTCGGACGTTATATCACAATTCCGTCTCCAGACGTTAAATTTCCCGTTAGTTCTCACTAATGTTCCGTCTTCGGACGTTAAATCACAATTCCGTCTTCAGACGTTAAATTCCCTGTTAGTTCTCACTAACGTTCCGTCTCCAGACGTTAAATCTCAAAATGTCTCCAGACGTTAAATTCCCCGTTAGTTCTCACTAACATTCCGTCTTCGGACGTTAAATCACAATTCCGTCTCCAGACGTTAAATTTCCCATTAGTTCTCACTAACGTTCCGTCTTCGGACGTTAAATCACAATTCCGTCTTCAGACGTTAAATTTTCCGTTAGTTCTCACTAACGTTCCATCTCCAGACGTTAAATCTCAAACTGTCTTCGGATATTAAATCACAATTCCGTCTCCAGACGTTAAAATTCCCGTTAGTTCTCACTAATGTTCCATCTTAGGACGTTAAATCTCAAGCTGTCTTCGGACGTTAATTTACAATTCCGTCTCCAGACATTAAAATTCCCGTTAGTTCTCACTAACATTCTGTCTTCGGACGTTAAATCCCTCTTCGGCCGCCCTAGTAAGCCCGAATATCTTTTCACTCCAGCAAGTGAACGCTCACCTCTCCGGCCATCAATCGTAAGCCCGACCATCCCATTTCAGCGGCCATCAAGGTAAGCCCGCACAACAATCCCTCTTCGGCCATCATCGTAAGCCCGAACACCATATCCCCAGCAGAAAAGACACGAGCGGCCAATCAACGTAAGCCCGCACAACCACCTTTCAAGAAAGCCTTTCCGTCAAACCCACAACAGTCTCACTTAGGTTCAGGCACCTCAAAATAGTCTCCACTTAGGTTCAGACGCCTCAAAACAGTCTCACTTAGGTTCAGACACCTCAAAACAGTCTCACTTAGGTTCAGACGCCTCACAACAGTCTCACTTAGGTTCAGACGCCTCACGACAGTCTCACTTAGGTTCAGACGCCTCACAACAGTCTCACTTAGGTTCAGACGCCTCACAACATTCTCACGTAGGTTCAGACGCCTCACAACAGTCTCACTTAGGTTCAGACGCCTCACAACAGTCTCAATTAGGTTCAGACGCCTCACAACAGTCTCGCTTAGGTCAAGGCCCCCATCGAGCAGCCCTTGCACCTACGAACTACGATCGGCTTGATTCCTGCTCGGGATACGTAGGAATCCTTCCGCTAAGGGCCAGCTGACCTCTCAGGTCTCTTCAAGTAAGGCATCCCCCGATTTGGATCCTTATCTTTTTTCGACGACCCCACTTCCTTCGAAAGTGACGTCGCCGAGGGGCTACTGTAAGTACCCAAATCGGGATCGTCAAAATCCGTTAGAAGTTAACTGAAATCCGTTAACTGGACCTTTCCAGGTTAATCGGAACCCGTTAAACTCCCAGTTCTCAAACCAACGAGACGTCCCGGGACTGCCCCGTGCATCCCAACGTCAAAGCGTACTCAACACACGTTATCACACGTAAAAGTACAGCTTTTCCCAAAAAAGCACTTTCCGAGACTTTTCGTGGGCATTTCTGATATTTTCCGGACAGTTACTTAAAAAACAGACAAAACCGGGAATAATGGGATGAAAACCCTAGCCTAGGTGACTCACAGGGGCACGTGGCACGTATGCCAAAGCCCACAAATCAACATCAATCATATTTCAAGGGGAAAAGACCAAAATGCCCCTGAGATTGAGTGACAAAGCCCGTCCTGGATCGTTTTTACATGAAAAATCAGAATTGCCAACAAGTCCCCCAATTTTCCAAAATACCAAAAAACCTCCCCAAATTGAAGAAGAGTCCGTCCGGACTGTTTTGCAATTTCACCCTATAAATACAAGGGCTGTCAAACATTTCAAAAGGAGGAAAAAATATAATCTCTTTCACAAAAGCCCACGGTCCAAACCAGTTCCAACCCCTCCCGAGCCCCGTTTTGTCTCGATTTGCGTGAAAATATCGTTTTCCGACCAAATACAAACCAAACAAACTCAAAACACCCTTTCAAACACCAAACTGTATCCCGTATACGTCAACCGAGCCAAAAGAGTCAACCCCTAGCCATAGGTAACACTCTCTCCCTCTAAACACTCGTTCCGTCTCAATTTACGCGTCAAACGCTATAATCGCTTCGGTCAAAATCATTGAAATGTAGACGTAACGCCGTCTACGGGGTCCGATACATTTTACCCCAAGATCATCTTCTCTCCCGTAAGAGAAGTAATCTCGGGTTAAAACGGCGTTCCGGCCCCGTTCTTTACGTTTATGTTATTTACAGTCCGGATCGTTTGATCCGTTGATTCGCAACTTTACAGTCCGAACCGTTTGGTTCGTGATAGTCATTTACAAAGTTCGAATCATTTGATCCATCGATATTGTCATTTAAATTATGCAGCTTTACAAGTCCGAGCCGTTTGGCTCGTCGATCACATCTTTAATGTCCAGATCGTTTGATTCCATCGATACCGCATTTTAAATACTGTCATTTACAAGTCTGAGCCATTTGGATCGTGATAGTATTTATTTATCAAAGTCCGAGTCGCAAAACAATTCATTGATCGCATCTCATTTAATGCCTTTTTTTATAAAATCGCTAACAATGTAAGGCCCGGTTCAAAACCGGAGTTCGTCATTTGAGCTCCCTTTCAAAACGCGCAAAAGTGACGTTTGACATCCAAACGATCATTTTTAAAATCAAAACCCAACGTTTGACATTCAAATGCTCTTTTCTTAAAAGTCAACATTTGACACTTAAGCTAAAGATTCAAACTCGTCACTCGCACCTTTTTTCCTAAAAAACTCCAAAACCGACGTTTGTCATTCAAACGCTCGCTTTTTCCAAGGATCATAAAATCAACACTTGACATTCAAATCAAGATTAAGCTTGTCATTCAAGCCCCCTTTTTAAAAAATACAACACACACACACACAATTTCGAGAAAGGTAGAAAGACTCGTCATACGAGGCATTTGAGATGATCTCAACATACTCTTCCCGAAACGTAACGTGACCTCCGAACCTAACAATCTCTGGTACTAAAAGCTGTTTCCAAAGTTTGGGCTCAAAATACAAAAATGACACATTTTCAAAGCCATTTCCAAATTTTGGGCTCAAAATACAAAACGACACATTTTCAAAGCCATTTCCAAAGCCATTTCCAAAGTTTGGGCTCAAAATACAAAATGACACATTTTCAAAGCCATTTCCAAAGTTTGGGCTCAAAATACAAAATGACACATTTTCAAAGCCATTTTCAACGTTTGGGCTCAAAATACAAAACCGCGTGGCGACTCCTCTCCTTCCCGAAAGCGAGTTCCCAAACTCCGCGAAAGACAACCGCTCGCCGCGCTCCCCCCCCCCCCCGCGCGATCCGGGTAATTTCAGGCGTAGGCTATCTTTTCTGCATTGAAATATCTGCTCTCCACATCGGATAGTGCCTTGGAGACGTAATAGATAGGTCTCTGTGTGTTTCCTTCATTCCAGACTAGTACCGCATCTATTGTGTTGTCCGTGGCTGCTAGAAAGACATATAGCATCTCTCCAGTAATCGGCCTGCTCAATAAAGGAGGGGATCCCAAGTACTCCTTCAACTGTTTGAATGATTCCGAGCATTCAGGTGTCCAGGAGAAGTTCTTGGCCCCCTTCAAGACTTTGAAGAATGGCAGCAATTTTTCAGCGAATTTGGCGATGAATCTTCCAAGTGAAGCTATCCTTCCATTCAGTCTTTGAACCTCCTTGATGTTGGTGGGTTCCTTCATGTCAATCAAGGCTTTGATCTTTTCTGGATTTGCCTCGATGACTCTCTGTGATACCATAAAACCGAGGAATTTTCCGGCAGTCACCCCGAACACGCACTAACTTGGATTTAATTTATTGTTGTTGGCTTGTAGATTGTTGAAAGTTTCCTCCAAGTCTGGTGCGTGACTGTCATCCTTAGTTTTGATGACCATGTCATCTATATAGGCTTCCATGTTACGGCCTATCTGCTCCCCAAATACTTTATTGACCATGCGCTGGTAGGTTGCGCCTGCATTCTTGAGCCCAGAGGGAATCATAGTATAACAATAGATCCCTCCAGCTGCTTGGAAAGCCATTTTTTCAATATCTTTTCCTTGGCCATTTTTATTTGGTGATAACCATAATAGGAATCTAGGAAGCTGAGTGTTTATGTCCAGCGATGGAGTCTACCAACTTGTCGATTCTAGGGAGAGGGTAACTGTCTTTCAGGCATGCTTTGTTGAGATATGTGAAATCTACACACATTCGCCACTTCTCGTTATGTTTCTTGACCATCACGACGTTGGCCAACCAAACAGGGTATGTTGCTTCCATGATAATCCCATCACTTAGCAATTTTTGCACTTCTTCCTTGATAGCATATTCCTTATCATTTGCAAAAATTCTCCTTGTCTCCTTGATAGGCCTAGCTGATGGATCAACTTCCAATCTGTGGAGAGCTATCTCTTCCTTAATTCCCCTCATATCCTTGACTATCCAGGCAAAGACATCAAGATTAATTCTTAGGAGTGTGATGATTTCTTCCCTTTCTTCTGAGGAGAGTTGGCCCCCGATTTTTATTTTTTATCCGGATAGCCGGGGTTGAGTAAAATTTCCTCCAATTCCTCTACGGGCTCCATTTCTAGACCATCTCGAAACTGTAGAGTCTTAATAATAATTTCTCTAAGTCTTCTGCCATACTCGCCATCAAGGTCTAGCTTTTCCATGTCCACAGGTTCGTCTACGTGCAGGAGCTCTCCTTGTCTCAAGTCGGGGTTGGCCCCCAAGTTACGGGCCCGACTAGATGAGGGGCTACATCCGGGACGGAAAGAACGTGTCATTGTTTTCTTCTATCTCTAGGATCATGTGATCCTCATCATCTGCTTCAAAAATCAATTTGAGTACGAAACTAGTCTTTGGTAGTTTTCACAGACTTAGAGATTTTCATGTTCTCTTTCGGGGTGTCCACCTCCAATTTACTGGATGTTTTTCTACTCCTTATGACATGTTCCAAGAAGTCTCTGGGGGTCGCCTTCACGCATCCAATTCTAGCACGAGTAGGAAATTTAACTCATTGGTGAGGGAGGAAGGCGACCAACCCAAGTTTTCCTTGAATTGGAATGCCTAGGATGGCATGATAGTCGCTTGCCAAGTCCATGACCACGAATCTAACTGTGGCCTCTGCACAGAAGGGATGATCTCCCAATTCTAGTAATAAATCGAGAGTCCCCATGACGCTGACTTTGTGGTTTGTAAAGCCTTCGAGTCTTCCAGTAGGGTTCCAACATGCTGTCTTTCAGACCCATCTTCTGGAAGGTGGAATAATACAGAATATCTAGGGAGGCCCCCGAATCAATGAGGAGTCTTTCGGACTCACAGTTGTCAATCCTTCCCTTGATCACTAAGGGCTGCTCGTGAACCGCCCGACTTCCAACAAGTTCATTAGGAGAGAAGCTTATGACTTCCTCTTTCTTGTGAATCCAGGCGGGAATATGGTAGACTTTGCTTAGCTTATAGATCTGGTCTTTCAATTTTTTATTGGAGACAATCTCCTCCCTTATCACATGAAGCTTAGCTCTAGGATGTCGATCTTCCCTCTCATCTTCCTTATCATCATCATCATCATCCTCATCCCTTCTTTTTCACTTGCTATCTTTTTTCATAACGTAGCGGTCTAGTTTTCCCTCGTCTACCCATCTCTGGATCATTCTCTTGAGGGAGATGCAATTCTCCGTGTCATGTCCATGGTCTTTGTGAAAGGAACAATATTTGGCAGTGTCACGGGTATATTTTGATTTATCATTGAAGGGACGATGATTTGGTAGGTTCACCAACTGCATTATTTCAGTGATAGGTTTTGTGAGGGAGTAAAAACCTTGTCTTTTTCAGTGGCCCGAGTTCTATTTTTCCTTTTATAACCGTTTCCGTTGGAGGCCTGATGGTTCCCGTTGCCTCTACCTCTGGCTTATCCTACATCTTCTTACTTTTTTCTTCTGCCATGGCTATGGTGTAAGACACATTGTATAAATCAGATTTAGACTTCGACTCTTTGGCAGAAAGCTCATAGATCAGCTGACCAGATCTCAACCCTGAGTTAAAGCAAACGATCACCTCCCTATCAGTCAGGCATTCCTCAACTTGGTCAGCCATAGCTCTGAATCTATTGTAGTAGCTCAGAGTGGTTTCATTTTTTCCTTGCTCGATGTTAGCAATATCAGTCAGTCTCTTCTTCCTCTTTCCTGCAGTGGCAAAATGATCCAAGAACCACCTCTTCATGATTTTTCAACTGTCAATGCTTCCCTTCTTTTGCTCACGGAACCAACCAGGACAAGGCTGTTTCGGAGAAGGTACTAGCAAAAGCTTTGCAGAGAATGTCATCTGCTTTAGTGAGGAGGGCCATGGTAGATTCGAAACTTTGCACATGATCCCGTGTATTAGTGGTCCCCGTGTATATGTCAAAACTAGGGATTTTGAGAGCAGGATTGGGAGGAAGATAATTAATACACTGGGAAAAAGGACGAGTGGCACTGGTATCATCGTCTTCCACTTCCTTTTTCCCCATTTCCATCTTGACTAATCTCTTTTTCAAGAGTAGCAATTCTCTGGCATCAATCCCTGAGCTATAATGAGAGCTTCGCTGGGACCTTTCTTTCCTTATGTGGCCGTTTATCCTGCTATGTTCCTCAGGTTCTTGGTGGTTGTCCCCGTGGCTAGATGGTGTTCTTTCCCTCCTAGGTGCCCTTTCGAGTGAGGAGGAGTTACGCGACGAGGGGCTCATCGGCCGAGAAGGGCTCCTTGGACGAGGAGGGTTTCTAGGCCAAGGAGGAGTATTACGACGAGGGAGGGGTTATGTGACTTGCTGTTGAGACTTTCTCTTAAGTCGGCGGGAATTGACCTCGTGCTCCCTCTGGTTCAAGTGACTTCTCAAGTCTACAACCTCGTTTCTTGTGTTTCCATTAGCATGTGCCTTATGACGTGGAGGAACATCTTGGTGGTTTTACTTGGAAATGCCAATGAGGGGGATTTTTGCCAGGTGGAAAATTTTCTCTATTCCCAAGACTACCACGCCTGTCAAGATGAATTTCCCCTCCAAGTGAATTTTCAGTCCTCGTAGGCCTCATGAATTCAGCCAGCGAGTGCTCAGGATCTAAGCGTAGCAAGACATTTTTGTGTTTCATAAATGCGTTGCGGTGTTTCCATTTGTTGGTGCAAGAGAGTTCTACGACAATTTATTGGGTAGAAGCCCCAGCTCCTCCCTGAGCTACGTTCCTCGTCGTCTGGCTGCCGACAGGCCTTCCTCAGCGTCGACAACGAGTAGGATTTGTCACAACTACCTCGGTTACGGCTGGCTCCTGGAACGCAGATTCATCCCCAGGGGTGGCAGCCTATCAATCAGCGGTGGTGGAATTACCGTTGTCCCTCAAGACACAATGTATATGCTTGACTTTTTCAAACAAGTTCAACTTTTCAAATAACATTGACTAACTCTGTCTTTGCCTTAAGCATTTAGGTATGTTCTACCTCATTAGGTTCGCCACTCGAAGAATTAAACAACTTATTCTTCGATTCTCTATTTTCTTTTTCAACACAAAGACGAATAGCAAGCACCTCAACATTTATTTCTATTCATTTAAATTTGAGGTGATTCTTGAAATCTTTCCAAGTAGGAAACAATTTTTCAATTATTGCCGTCAGTTGAGAATTTTACTCAACACCATCCACTTGGCATGGTTTTCATGAAAGACTATTTCAGTTCTTCCATTTGATTTTTTCTCCGGTTTATGGAGTACACTATTTTAAAAATAAGAAAGTGGATCACAATGATTTTCATTGCATCCCGATTTTATATTTATAGTCCAAAGACTCTAACAATTCTTTTGCCGTTTTCTTGGTACTATATACGTTATATAACGAATCGACAATCCGTTACATATATAGTACCGGCAAAGGAAATTTGTATGCTTCAACCGCACTCATGACTTGAACATCCGTCTCATTTTCACCCAACTTTGTAGATTTTTCCTTAGGAAACCTCACTAAGTTCAAGGTCGATCAAGTAATCTTTTGTTGCCATCACTTAAAGTCGAGACCAACAATTTTTAACTTTCACTATAGTGAGCCAGTACTTGGAACAACCAAATTTCGTTGAAAATTTGTCTCCTCACAAGGAACAAGCCACGAAATTTGCTTTAATATTCAACAATTATAACTTTGTTGTTACAAATATATAACTCTCTAATTTAATTAGAGAATTCACACAAAAAATAAATTGCTAATTCAATAGAAGAATTAACACAATTTACTTCTTATAACAACAATATTTCTACCCTCTAAATTCCTTGATGAAGTTATAATTGGAGGTTAATTATTTCAAAAGGTCTTATCTTGGAGTACCTCTAAATTATATAAAGTCACCTTCTCATTTAAATAATACACAATTTCTTTTAAATGGCCACATTCTAAATATTGTGTCATTTGTCATCATTGACAACAATATGATTTAACAACCTCCTTCAATAAGTCTTATTGTTTTTATTTTTATGACATTAGTCACTCGTTCCACTAATATGTTTAAACAACTTCATCCAAGAAGTCCTATAGTTTTAGCCTTTGTGACGTTTATCAATGTTCACAACAATAGAATTAAACAATTTCTTTCAATAAGCTCTATTGATTTTATCTTTTTGACTTTTGTCACTATTGACAATAATATTATTTAACAACTCCTTTCAATAAGCCCTATCATTTTTGTTAATACATCATTGATAAAATGCAACGTTAAATACTATATCTTTCAACGTTCATCTTCTCAACTTAGTTCCAACAAACTTTTCAATATTTCTCACTATGATCTTGTGAACCATAAGAGACATCTCATCCATTGTATAAACATTAGATGTGACATATCCATAACTATTTTATACAATCGTTACAACATCTTTGATGTCACGAGCCAATCAACTATTTAACATTGGTTGATCTCATTAAACAAGATAACTTATTATTAGTGTTTTAATTAACAAAAGATGCTCTCCTACGAATTTTATATCTTCATCTATGGATATTAGAATCCAATCTTCACCGTACAGAATGTTCTTATATGAGTCGAAAACTTGCTCACCAAATTCGAGCTTGATCCAACGGTTAAAAAAAAATCGAAAATTGCAATTTTACCACAGCTGGTCATTGCAAAACCGTGCAGGAAATTTCCTTCTTTTCCTCCGTTCCCATCCCTTTTCATCTCTCCGTTGTAGCAACCACGCCACGAGCTTTTCTCAATCTTCAATCTTTTCTCAATAGGAGTATTAATTTTAAAAGATTGTTGGATAAAATTTTACATGAAGAACACAATATGAAATGATTACAATGAAATTGAAATACAATTTACATTACAAAATAGAAAATGAAAAGAGAAAGCAGTATGGAAGTTATCTTAATTCACTTGTATCCGAGTCGTGTTATATACTTTCCTTAAAACTAATTCATCACCCTCTCTAAAAGTGCTCGGGGCTTTCACGAGCGGTAGTCTCCCAGGGTAGAAAGGACGAACTGGGTGCATATTCGCACTTGAGCCTCCCGGCGTATTGAACGTATGTTTGAACTAAATCAGCAACTAGAACTTCAAAGAAAGAGACCAAAATAAAATTTTAGACAAGAGAATCCTAGGGTTCAAAGTTACAACATGAGACTTTCCTATCATTTTTCTATTTTCTCTATCTTCTAACTTCTTCTTATTAGCCAAGAAAAAAAGACAACAACAAATACATAAAAAACATGTATGAAACTTATGATTAATTGACATTAACCTTGTATAATTAACCTCAACATTATCATGATTTATGTTGTTACATATTCTCTAACTTAATTAGATAAATCAATTCATGACTAAAAGAACAATTATGACAATTAACCGATAGTTGTTTTTGTAACAATCCAAATATAAAAGCCTCATAATTTCTTTAAAATGAATTCAATTTTTGGTTAATTATCCATAAACTCAAATGTCACACATTGAATTCCACTTTAACTAGAGAAAATCAATTTCTCATTCACATTAATGCCCAATTTTTCCAACATCTATATCCCATATATTTGGTCATTTCATTTACGTGATTTTACAAAAATACCCCTGCAAAAGGAATGTGGATTGCGCATGTTCCATCTATAAAATGAACAAAACTTGATGGTGGAAATGAGTGCAAAAGTGATTTTTGAGGTATATTTTGGTAATTATAGAAAAGTAGTGGGACAAGTGGTGCATTTTGCACTACAAACAAGCAAAAGAAGGAAACTGCAAGTGAAACTATAAGCCTCAAGCACATACACACAAGGAAAAGTAGTGGGACAAGTGGTGCATTATGCACTTCAACCATTATGTTAACCATTATGTCGACACTTTGTAGCAAAGTGGAATTATATATATATATATATATATATATATATATATATATATATATATATATATATATATATATATATATATATATATATATATATATAGGTAGCTATATATATATATGGGATATTTACAAAAATTAAATCATTACAAGATGGGAATTGAAAGATGAGAATTTATACTGTGCATCTATATCTATCAACCATTACAAAGATTACTATCTATCTTCAGTGCTTGTGTTTGGCTGATTGTAGTACTTGAGCAAGCGGGTCTTATATAGCTTCACTTTCTCCAATTCCCTATTGAGAACCCAGATTTCATTTTCCATCGACGTGGTTTCCGTTTCAAGGTCTTTCCCTTTTACGAAAGTCCCATTCTCGAGATTTTGCCCTCGTTAACTTCTTGACATTCTCATTATCTTCTTCCACGGGCATTGTATAAGCACGGTCGACTCATCGGTTGATACGTCGGGAGTTTCCCTATTGAGAACCCAGATTTTATTTTTCCATCGACGAGGTTTCCGTTTCAAGATCTTTCCTTTTTAAGAAAGTCCCATTCTCGAGATCTTGCCCTCGTTAACTTCTTGACATTCTCAATGTCTTCTTCGGCGGGCATTGTATAAGCGCAATCGATTCATCGGTGGATACGTCGGGAGTATCTTCAACAGTTGGCTTATCGAGTTTCTAGAAACTACCACAGGCAAATCTCTTAAATCTCTCGGCTCATACGTGTTTCCATTACTCGGACTTGTATCCACAACGGTAAAAGCCATCACATTACTTTCAGCCATCGGATCAAGAATCCTCGGACCGAAGCAATCAAATTCAAGACATCTCGCAGCGCGAGAATCAAAATACTCTTCCCCTTTCACCAACAGAATCAAACCCATCATTGTGTAAAGTGCAACCGCATTTTATTTCACTATAATGCGGGTCATTTATGGTAGTGATCCCATGGAAATCTTCCGGTTGTTCATCGTGGGGAAAGATTTTACAATCATCCTCACTGCGGGTACATCATACGTAGCAGCATGCGGGATGTTGCGGTTTGTAGGCTGGTTCTTAGATTGAGAGAGAAACCTACACATTAAAATGCTTCTAAGAGTGTGCAAATAGAGTTGTTTATTCCATTGCACCAAAATAAATAAAAATAGAGCTGTTTATATTGATTTCTTTTCATTAAATCAAATATCTCATCGTTAAGCTTATTCTGGTCAAAACAGAAGAAAAATATATTTATAGCTTCTTGCACAAAAGAAGCATACATTTCATGGTAATGTACCTTCTTCGAATATTGAAAAATAGTCATCAAACTTTTATATCTTAATCGGGGATTCTTCCATATTAAGAGTCCATGTTTCGTCAACAAATTCCCTTTTACATTTTTGAGATTGTATTTCCATGATACCTACAATTATCTTTTTTTTTTGATAATGTGCAAGAAAACTATCATATTTGAAAATGATAGGAAGATTTGAGGAAAAAAAAAAGAATGTTTTTAGCTTAATATAGGATTCTCCCAATGGAACACCAAAAAATTGAATGGTGAATTCTTAACGCCCATAAATAGAATAGTGAACTCTTCCTTCAAAAAGCCTAATACTTTAAGTTGTCTAGGAGAGTAAGAACAAGACATTGCAAAATTTCAAGTAATATTCGCGGACAAATCTTCTGGTATAAGATTATGTTGAGTTAAACAAAATAAAAAGTGATGGAGTGTGTCATTAAAATAATCTTACTAGTTTGGAATATCTATTGGCTTAAGATAATTCAAAGATTAACGAAGGAATAGGAAATACAAAGTAATACAGGAAACTAGTTAAGCTCAATCAAATTTCACCTGATTTCCGAGGACAAGCTGCAATTTGGTCGTTGATCTGAGTCACAATAGGAATAATCATGCTGCTTGAATGCAGCGTAACTATTAAAACAAAAAAAAAAATGTAAGAAGCTATGAAAAAGACAAAGGAAAATCAGCATATGTAAAAGAGAAGGAAAATCAGCATCTTAGGTTAACAAACGTGAAGCTGAAGATTGGGAGATCTAATTATATGGAAATTAGTAGAAAAGCAATACTTAGAATTATACTTGCTGCAAATCTATCACGTATGATTCAAAACATATGTGAAAGATCCCAAAAAGCCAAAAATGTAAGAAGCTATGAAAAAGACAAAGGTTGAAATGCATAAATATTCTTGCTATTCAAAATGCATACACACATCATCAGGAAAAAAACTTTCACATTTTACTTGTCAAAAAATAAACTCCATGCGATCCAAAATAAATGACTATTTCTCATTTAAGCACAATTTTCAAAATACTGACTTTTAGAAGAATAAATGCATAAATATTCTTGCTATTCACTTACAAACATTAAGTTTTGCAAATATGTGATGAAGTACGAAAAAAATTGGTAAAAAATCATTTAGGGACAAAGTTTTTTTAAGAAAAAGTTTTAACCTGTCATTCATTTTGGGACAAAAAAGGTAATTCAATATGGGATAAAGAAACAGAAAGTAAAAAGAATCGTTAATTTAATTATTCAACAAGAGAGATTCGTTAAATGTTTCAGTATTCAACAAAGGAATTAATCAAGAATCGCTGGTAGTGGCTCAATCAAATCTATCAACAAATTACCAACAGAAATGATAAACCATTTTTCAAATTAGGCGATCTATTCGGGCCCAAGTATCCAAGTCATAAAAAATTACACACAACCACATACATTATATCAAAACACGATCTAATCGAGGAGAAAAAAGGAGAACTAATCAAGGATAAAAAAGAAGGTCCAAGAAAGATTAAGAAAATCACAGGCCTACGAAAAATGTTTTTATAGAAGAAAAGCAGTGAGAATTCAATGAACAAACTAATTAAAAGGAGCAGCAGCCAAGTATTATACCTGAATTCTTTCAATTTCCATAGGTGGACCACTAGAGAGTGCTCCATATCTCAAACCCTTAAAAGATTTAACTCCAGATTAAATTCAGCATAATGAAAAAATAAATTTTGATGTATAATAAAAGCACAAGACACTTACAGAGACAAGTATTGGACAAGAAACCTTAGGCCGAAAACTGATACAAGGACACCCAGGGACACCGTAGGTTTCTAAATGTATGGGAATTTAGGGCCTGCGCTTGAGATGTTTAGATGAGAAAGAGGTTTATATATAGGGTGACGTCTTACTAGGGTTTCAGAAAGAGGGGGCAAAGTAGGGTGACACCTGATTAGGGTTGATCCAACCCAAACGAGCCCAACTAATCTTTTATGGATTTATATTACATTAAAAATTCAATAAAGGCCCAATGATTTTTTTGCATTTGTGGGGAATTTTTCTAATCTATAAATTGGTGCTAGTCCTTTTGGACAGTTTTCTTTCACAGTTTATTTTGATTTTTTTTACTTTTATCCCATTTTTTTACGACAGGCATGTGAAAATGACCGCCGTAAATAAATAAAGACATACCATTCAAGAAATCACATAAGAAACTTAATTTTCTCGACATCACGGTCAAAACTCAATACACAATACTGAGTTACTGACAACCAATACTTGTGCATCTCCAAAAAATTCTAAACAAACAATATCTAAAATAAAAATGTTAATTTTGGGGAGAGAATAAAAATGACCTTTTTTGCGCTCAAAATATCCATAAAGGAAAAATCCAACAAAATTGCATCACTATTTTTCACATTCTTGATTTTTATTAGCTAATATAATTTACATGTTCAAGTTCTTGTTTTTTTTTTTTTTGTTGAATTGAAAATGTCTCTCTTAAAAAACATGCACTAAAGGTGCGATTAGCGTGTTCCCTAAACCCTAGTTGCGCCTTGAATTTTTATTGCCAAATCCGTCTGCCTTCGGCCGTAATTGGCCTCATTTTCTGCCACCGAGCATTCTCTTCTCTTGGATGAAAGGTTTCCTCCCCTTGATTGGCAGATTAAGCAGAAATCTCCATCCGCCCCTAACCCTATTTCTCTCTTTCTCGAAAGATCTCACCCTTCCTTGTCCCAAATGGCACTATAAAGTGTTGGAACATAATGATCCATAAAATAAAGGCCGTCTCATATCTAGATTAAGAAGAGAGAAGAAAGAGGAGCGGAAGCATGTACCTGATGATTTCATTATGTTGTTCTTCAAACAATGATCGGAGAAATGGATGAAGATGATGTAGATCTTCTAAGTAATAAGTGCCCTTAATTCTCTTGTCTTCGATATAGTTTAGGAAGAGTTTTACTAACTGAGAATGTGAAAATCAATCACAATTCAATTTGATTCACAGGCTGATGGAAAGGCCTTTATAAAGGAATCCAAGAGGCACCTTACTTAGGGACTACACCTATTGATGAATAAGGAATTACCATTATACCCATCATTTAATGGTAGTCTTATTCTATGAAATTCTACACATTATGTTATAGCCTATACTTTATACCAAACATTATAATATTGATTACTATTTTATTAAGTACTTTCACTAATAATACATGTCTTATAATCCATGTTCTAACAATCTCCCGCTTGGATTATAATAACATATATTCATACTTAAAAAAATCCTTCAATCATAATTATAACACAAATGACAACCCTTATGTGCACTTTGTTGTCATTCGAAATCAATCCCATCCATTTAGTCATATAAGTATTTGGACTAATGGGGAAGTCATTGTAATTAATTCGCAACTCATCCCACAATAATCACATATATATATATCCGACTAAACGACATAGAGCAAAGTATAGATGTGTAGCATGTATTACTAATTCAATGTGTATCTACATACATATTCCACCAACTAGCCCTCATTAACCAAATGAGATCAATATGAATAAAACAAATAGAAAATAAAGCACAACACAAACTCCCACTATATTATTCATTATCAAAAGTCGTTTCACCCATATGAGCAGTATGCTTCGTGAAACATTACAAGAGATAACACTTTATAAAACACGGATCCATTAATATGGAGTTTGTTCCTATAAGTTGTATATCTATTTTTTCATTTTATACTTATTTCTCTTCAACAAGAGATATAAACATACGATGTCTTTCGACATCTTTGCATCCAGTAAAAAAAATCGGAATGCCTAATGATCTCAAAATGATCCGATTTTGTATACATAAGCATGTAGTTTAATTTTTTTATAGGTACTTCATCATTCTTTTGGATGCGACTTAATGTTCTTTCCGAATTGCTTTGGTATCGACCAAGCATCCCAATAATAATTGCAAGGTCTGGACGAGTACAGACTTGCGCATACATTAAGCTTCCTACTGCCGGTGCACAAGGGATATTTTCCATATATTTGGATTCAAAATTATTTTAGGACTTTGTTTGAGACAAAATTTGTCACCTTTAGAAACAGGGGTGTCAAGTGGTTTACAATTTTACATGCTAAACCTTTGTAAGACTTTCTCAATATAGCTCTCTTGTGATAATACCAAAATTCCACATGAGCGATCACGGTAAATTTGGATTCCTAATACAAAGGAGGCTTCACCAAGATCTTTCATTTCAAATTTGTTTGAAAGAAATTTCTTAGTTTCCTTTAAGAGATTAATGTCATTACTAGCAAGAAAAATATCATCCACATATAAGACCAAAAATATAAATTTACTCCCACTGAACTTATGGTATACACAATCTTCACCAAGATTCGTTTCAAAATCAAATGAAATAATAACTTGATTAAATTTTAAATACCATTGACGAGAAGCTTGCTTGAGGCCATAAATGGATTTCTTAAGTTTACAAAATAATTAATTAGTTTGATCTAAATCAGTCACCATTTCTGGTTTCTTCATATAGATAGTTTCCTCAATGTCTCCATTAAGAAAAGTCGTCTTAACATCCATTTGATGAAGCTCAAGATCATAATGTGCCACTAATGCCATAATGATCCTAAAAGAGTTTCTAGAAGATACCGGAGAAAATGTTTCTCTATAATCAATGCCTTCCTTTTGAGTAAATCCCTTAGTAACAAGACGTGCCATATATCTTTCCATATTACCTTACGAATCCCTTTTAGTTTTAAATATCCGTTTACAACCAATAGGTTTTACATCTTCAGGCAATGGGACAAGATCCCAAACATCATTGTCTTTCATTGATTTTTACTCCTCATTAATGCAATTGATCCACTTATGAAAATTAGGACTATTAATGGCTTCATGGAAGATGATTGGTTTATCTCCCACTAAACCTAAGGTGTCCTCATTCTCCGCAAGATACACATCATAAATATCCGGAATAGCACTTCTTCTTTCTCTAGTAGATCTCCTTAAGGGCACTGGTTTATCCTCATTTTGAGGTTGTTGAATTTCCTCATGTCCAACATTTTCATATTGTTTGTTATTTACGGGAGTCTCTATATCATTTTGAATTGTATGTTCTTGTTGAATTTCAGGTGCGATTACTTGATTTCCAACCAGTGTTCTAAAAATCGGGCTAGGCGGCCGCCTAGGCTGGGCCTAGGCGCTAGGCGGGGTCCAGGCGCCGCGGCTTTTCTCTAGGCGGTCAATTAGGCGTTAGGCGGTCTAGGCGTTCTAGGAGGACCAGGCGGTCTGGGCGGATTTAGGCGGGCCTAGGCGGTCTAAGTAATATTTTTTTATTTTTATTTAATTTTTTTAATTTTTTTAATTTGTTTTTTACCCTTAAATGACGTCGTTTTATAAGGATTGAAAATGAAAACAAATAACACATGGTTGAATTTGACTTAACCTTAGTTTATGTTGTGGATGATGAAATACATTTATAATTTTCATATGCTCTATAGCCTTGTGTCAAAATTCTCGGCCCCGCCTATGGAATATATATTTGAATTTGTCACTATGTATTATGTATGGACATAAACTATGGAATATATATAAAAATGTATAAATTCGCGGCCCCGCCTAGGCGCTAGGCCCGACCTCGCCGCCTAGGAGCCGCCTAGTGATTTTTAGAACCTTGTTTCCAACAGGAACTAAAATTTGAGGAATATAGAGTGGTTCCTCTAACTCCTCAAATTCAAAATCATTACCTTTTCTCCCACTAAATTCAAAATCCTCAAAGAACCTAGCATTGTCAGTCTCGAAAAAGGTTCTAGTTTTCGGGTCATAAAATTTTATATCCCCTAGATCTCTCAGCATACCCTACAAAGTAATTACCAACGGTCTTAACATCCAGTTTGCCCTAATTAGGCCTATAAGGCCTAGCTTCTGCTGGACAACCCCATACATGAAAATTATTTAGAGACGATTTCTTATTCGTCCATAATTCATAAGGAGTTTTATCGGCAGCTTTTGAAGGTGCTCTATTGAGAATATACGTAGCGGTTTTTAATGCATCGCCCATAATGAGTGAGGTAAAGAAGCACAAGAAAACATACTTCTTACCATATCCTTAATGATTCTATTATGTCTCTCTACTATACTATGCTAGGTTTGCCAGGCATGGTGTAGTGAGAAACAATCCCACAATCTTCAAGACAACAAGTAAAAAGAACCCGGACATTATTCACCCAGTACATTATACCGTCCGTAGTATTCATCACCATGATCAGATCTAACGTTCTTAATAGTCTTTCTTATGTCTTAAAAGACTTGAAAACGTCCAATGATTGAGACTTTACATGAAGAAAATAATTGTATCCACAACGAGAGTAATCATCTATGAACGTGATGAAATATTGTTGACCATTCCATGAAGGGGTAATGAACGATCCGCAAATATGCGTATGAATTAGTTCTAAGACATCTGAAGCTCTCAATGATTCAAATTTTTCTTTAGAGTTTGTAAATTTTCCTTTAAGACATTCAATACAAAAGTTTCTATCCGGAATATCAAGTTTAAGATTCCTTCCGACACAAGCTTGTCTATTCTCCTTTTGGAGATATGACCCAAACGCCTATGCCATAAGGTATAAGAATTTTCACTTGAAAAACTTTCGTTTTTGTGTCTCTAATTTTGGTTTCATTATTATGGGACTCATTAATTGTCTTGACTGTGTCAAGTAAATAAAGATTATCAAGATATGATAAAGTACTAATACCAACAAGCTTGGAATTGAAATAAAGATCACATTTGTGATTACCGAACGAACAAGAATAACCTTCATTGTCCAAAACTGTGATAGATATTAAATTCCGTCTAAACGATGGTACAATGAATGTATTATTTAGCATAAAATAATAGCCAGTACTTATCATTAATCTAAAAGTCCCTATGCCTATAACTTCAACCGAATTTCCAGCTTCCATATAGATGTATCTCTCATCTTTACCGGGGATTCGGTAATTCAGGCAATCCTGCATACATGAATTAATGTGAGTTGTTGCACCAGAATACAACCACCATGTATATTTAAGGAATTGAAACCAAATTTGCCTTAGTACAAACAAGATCAAATGACATACCATTCTGAATTCGCCATTCGCGATACTTAGATGAAGCGTTTATCAAATCTGTTGGGCAAGAACGAAGAATGAATACAAAAAACATGTATAAGAAACTACATAATGAATAAAGTGATTAACTATATCAATGAATCCCATCAAAAAGATAATCAACATGACATCAAAACTAATCTTTGGATTGCGAATTGACTCATAATTTGATTTATCTTAGGGTAATAAGTGACTTTAAACAACACATTTCAAATACTTGCCTTCCTTTGGGCAGGTTCAAGTATTAAAAATGTCCTAACATTGAAGGTATTTGTTACCCGGCAATAAAGAATATAAACAACTCATTTTAAATACTTGCATTCCTTTGGGATGGTTCAAAGTATTTAAAATGACCAAACGTTTTATTCAATTATTACCCCATGAATGCAAATATTTAGTCAATAACAAGATCTCCTTTGGGAAATACATATTACCACATATTAATATAAACATTCATCACATTACAATTTCGTATCTAGACAACGTAAATCACTTTGGCGACAATATTGTTTAGAAATGAATGAAATTGTTAAGCATATAATTAATCACAAGTTTAGGATTGACAATGTATGTTTTAACTCAAAATTGTGGCAAATAATGAAAAATTATTGAAAATATGAAAATATGGAAACATGGACTGCTCGGCCGAGCAAGGGCTATGCCTTGACCGAGCACTAATTGTCCAGAATTTCAAAAGGCAACTAATGAAATGCACAGCCGCACCAAGGGAAGTGCACGGCCCCTGCAAAGAGAAGTGCATGGCCGCTCCAAGAAGAAGCGTATGGCTGCTCCAAGGAGAAACTGTTTGTTCCCTTTGATTGACCTGTTCATGAGTGCTCAGCCGAGTCAAGGAAAGTGTTCGGCCGAGCAAGCCTATTTTCCAGAAAATTTTTCTTCACAAGAGATTAATGGCAAGCAAAATTAATGCTTAACCAAGACATGAATACACAAGTCGATCCAATACGGTTGTGTGATATAAAATGCTCTGTTGTGTCAATGGGATAATCTTGCACTTAAATTAATATGGTCAAACAAGTAGATCTAGATTTGCACACACCATACATCATACAATGTTGGCTATGCAAATGGGATAATCTTGCTTGAACCATCATGTCCTTTTGAGTAAAACTTCAATATATATTCTGAATTTAATCAAGTAATGAATATTAACACAATACTCTAGAATCCGAATTAGAGTAACATAACAAATTCAAGAACACATGATAAACATGGAATCTTTTCAAGAATTAAAAGCATAATAAAACATGAAGGCTTTTCATAATACTCAAACTTGATCTAGAATATGAGTTGGCTCTGATACCAATTGTTGGAACATAATGATCGGTCGATCTGACTGATGGCTGAGATCGGGTCATGCCCGTATGGAGAACTGGATCGTTAGGTCGGACTAAGCTAGGTCGGGACCTCGTAGATCGGACAATGAGCTTAGGTCGACTTGATCATGTTGATGGGCCTTGGGCCTAGTAATAATTGTGCCTAGCCCACTGAGAACGTGGTGGCAATAATAGATAAATGGTTGGGCTTTACTCGCTGGGCCTACCTCGTCACTTTTACTCTGTTCAAAATAGCAATAACACTAGCATACATCAAAATAGCATACATCAAAATAGCAATAACACTAGCATAGGGTACTTGAGTCATGTACTCTTTCTCCTCATCCGACTTAGGTGCAAAAGCTACAGACAGACGTGCATTCGCTGCACTCGGAGAATCTAAAGGATTTGTTGTAGACATTTCAAACCTCTCTAAAACATTCTTGATGTTACCTTTCTGGGATAAGAACAATTTTCGTTGGCTTCTTTACCTATATATCTCCATACCCAAAATTTTCTTTGCCGCACCCAAATCCTTCATCTCGAACTCTGCAGACAGTAGACCCTTCAGCTTCTGAATATCTGAGTTCTTGACAGCTCCTATCAACATATCGTCAACATAAAAAATCAAATAGATGATCGAACCATCCACTAACTTATTGTGATACACACATCAGTCATACGCGCTCCTCTTGTAGCCAACCTCTGTAATATAGCTGTCAAAACGCTTGTACCACTCCCTAGGCAATTTCTTGGGCCCATACAAGGAATTCTTCAACTTACACACATAGTCTTCTTTTCCCGTAACCTGAAACCCATCTGTTTGTGTCATATAAATCTCCACTTCCAACTCTCCATGTAGAAAGGTTATTTTTAAATGTAGCTGCTCGAGCTCCAAATCCTGATGTGCCACCATTGCTAATAGCTCTCTGATAGAAGTGTGTCTAACCACTGGTGAGAAGATCTCATTGTAGTCAATGCTCTCCCGCTGTGTGAAACCCCTTGTAACTACACGAGCTTTATACTTTACCCCATCTAATGGTGACATAGCTTCCTTCTTCTTGAAGACCACTTGCAAGTCACAATCTTTCGGCCCTCTTGCCTCTTGGATAGATCCCATGTGGAATTCTTGTGAATTGACTCCATCTCATCCCCCATAGTTGCATGCCACTGAGCGGACTCTGAACATGTAACTGCTTCCTTGAAATTAGTTGGCTCCGAAGCATCGGGTTCCACTTCCTCAGCAACCTGAAGTGCATAAGACACCATGTCTTCAAAACAATACCTCACTATACCTCTTTTGAGCTAACCCATGTCCCTCGGAAACTGGTGATGAACTTTCTGGTGCTTCTTTTTCTGATGGTAGATCCTGATGAATATCTAAATGTGGACTGCTCAACTCTGAAGTATCTTGTAGCTTCACCCGTTTATCAATAATAACAACAACTGATACAACCACAGATCTCATAATAGGGTTAAGCACAGAGTTTTCATCAAAAACAATATTCTTGCTTATTATTAGCCTACCCTCTGATGGAGTCCAAATCCGGTATCCCTGGACACCATCCCCATAAACCATGAATACTCCTTTTCTAGCCCTCCGCTCCAACTTCCCATCATCCACATGATATTAAGTAGTACAACCAAAAGACCTTATATTAGAATAATCAATGGGTTTACCTGACCATACCTCATTAGGAACTTTGAGACTGATACCCGTATGTGGTCCGCGATTTATCAAGTAACATGATATACTAATCGCTTCTGCCTAAAACTGCTTAGACAACCCTGCATTGGAGAGCATGCACCTTGCCCTAGCCAACAATGTCTGATTCATGCACTCTGCTACACCATTGTGTTGTGGTGTATCCCTGATTGTGAGATGTCAAGAAATCCCCACTTGTTTACAAAACTCATCAAACTCAGCACTACAGAACTCCAACCCATTATCTGGCTGGTGTCACTTGATCTTCTTCCCTATCTGATTCTCCACTAATGTCTTCCACTATCTCAATTTGGTTAGAGCCTCACTCTTGTGCTTCATAATGATTACCCATGTCTTACTCGAGTAGTCATCAATCATAGACAAGAAATACATGTGACCCCTCAATTATTCCTGATGTGAATCCCCTTAGGAAACTTGGTTCGCTCCATCTTTCCAAGTACACAATGTTCGCAGAACTTGAGATCCTTGACCTTATGGCCACAAAGAAGACCATGGTTAGCCAATATTTTCATCCCTTAAATTCTCATGTGCCTAAGCGTAATATGCCACAACTTGGTCATATCCTCCTCGACCACTTCAGACGATGCAACCAATACCGACCCAGAAAGCATCCTTACTTGGAGGAAATACAAGGAGCCCCGCTTAAGTGCTCTCAGAATCACTTCAAAACCTTTTCAGACATAAACTGCTACACCTTTATCTTTGAAACTGTACCCTTTAATGTCGAGCTGCCTAAGAGATATCAAGTTTTTCGTCATCTGTGGAACATGCCTCACATCGTTCAAAGTACAAAACCTATCATCATGAGCCCCCTACTGGATAGAGCCAATACCAACCACCATGTAAGTAACACTGTTGGTCATATGAATATTACCACCATCTACCTGCTCATAAGTTGTAAACCACTCTCTACTCCGAACCTTCTACTATTGCAGCCGTGACAGCACCGGTAGAAACGGCTTCCATGCACTTACCCCTTTAGAAATCAACGTTGCTAAGGTTCCTCGATTCTTCCTACTCAAAGCGTCAGCCACCTTTTTGGCCTTTTCTAGGTGATATAAAATGTACAATCATAATCCTTAAGTAGTTCTATCCATCTCCTTTGCCTCATATTCAACTCTTTCTGAGTAAAGATACACTTAAGACTCTTATGATCCGTATAAATCTGACAATTTATCCCATACAATAATGTCTCCCAAATTTTCAATGCAAAAACTAGGGCTGCTAACTCCAAGTCATTGGTGGGATAATTCGTCTCATGGTTCTTCAGTGGCCTTGACGCATAAGCTATAACCTTATCATTCTGCAATAACACGTAGCCTAACCCTTTAAGTGATGCGTCATTATAGAACATAAATCCGTCTGATCCAGATGGTAAAGTAAGAACTGGTGTGGACACTAATCGACTCTTCAGCTCTTGAAAATTCTTTTCACATTCTTTCGACCATACGAACTTTGCTTTCTTCTGCGTTAACTTCGTTAATGGTCCTGATAACTTCAAAAATCCTTCAACAAATCTCCTATAGTACCCTGCCAACCCCAAGAAACTTCTTATCTCCATGACAGTAGTTGGTCTCTCCCAATTCACTATAGCCTCTATCTTCGCCGGATACTGCAATCCCATCCTTAGATACCACATGCCCCAAGTATGCTACTTTCTCCAACCAAAATTCACACTTCTTGAATTTTGCATACAACTTCTGTTCCCTCAAGATCTGCAGTACTAACCTTAAATGTTCTTCATGCTCCTCCTTAGTCTTAGAATACACCAAGATATCATCTATAAATACAATTACACATTTATCCAAAAACTCCTGAAATATCCTATTCATCAATTCCATGAATGATGCCGGTGCGTTCGTCAACCCAAACGGCATAACCAAAAACTCATAATTGTCGTACTTTGTCTTAAAGGTCGTCTTCGCAACATCTTTTTTCTTCACTCTCAGCTGATGATAACCGGATCTCAAGTCTATCTTCGAGAAATAGTACGCTCCCCGAAGTTGGTCAAACAGGTCGTCAATCCTTGGCAACGGATACTGATTCCTAACTGTCACTCGATTCAACTCCCGATAGTCGATACACATTCTCATCGATCCATTCTTCTTTTTTACAAACAATACTGGTGCACCCCAAGGTGAAACACTCTGTCTTATCAACCCATTATCCAACAATTCTTGTAGTTGTTCCTTCAATTCCTTAAGTTCATTCGGTGCCGTTCTGTACGGTGCCTTCGATATCGGTGCGGTTTCTAGTACTAAGTCTATGGAAAACTCCACCTCCCTTTTGGTGGTATTCCCGGCAATTCCTCTAGAAACACATCCTTAAAAATCTGTTATCACTGATAAAGAATCTATGCTCACTTCTTTCTCATTCGTCTCGCCTGTGTAGGCCAAGAACCCTTCACATCCTTTTCCCAACATCTTTCGAGCCCTCCTTACCGAAATGAAGCTCGATCTAAGTCTCAGTTTCGATCCTCGAAAACAATATTCCTCTCCAAACGGTAATCTGAATTACACTTTCTTATTAAAATAGTCTACTTTTGCTTGGTAAGCAGCTAACCAATCCATCCCCAAGATGATATCAATTCTCTCATTTCTAACTCAATAAGATCAACCTCGAGTTCTCTATCTCATATTCCAAAGGACGCATCTGATACACAGACAAAATAGGAATCAACTCTCTAGTCGGAGTGTCTATCCCAAGAGTTATTTCTAACGCCTCAGTTTTCAATTTCATGCGCTTTGCTAAACGAATACTAATAATAGAATGGATAGCCCAGTATCAATCAATGCATACACACTACGAGTAAAAAGATGAAGTGTACCTGCCACGATGTCATTAGTGGCTCTTGCATCCCTAGCTGTCATGGTAAATACACGACCACAACCTCTTCCATTCCTTTTGTTGTCGTCCTTAGCTCCTTGAACATTCATGTCCTTCTTGGGTTCCAGACATTTCCATTTCGGATGTCCCATTTATTACAGTTGAAGCACTTCATGTCCTTATACCAACATTCATCAGTCTTATGACTCCTTTCACACACCTTGCACTTTTCCTCGGGTTCTCTTCCTTGAGTGTCACTTCGGTTCCCGTCTCTGCAGTTACCGTAGTTCTTGTTTGGATAATTGTTATTCGCAACTCCTTTCCCACGGTCCTTATCCATAGCCTTCCACTTTTTACCGGTTCCATCTCGGTTCTAGTTTCCAGTGTATCCCTTCGATCCAGTCATTTCCTTTCCAACAGACTTTTTCTTCTCGTCCCTCTTACTGTGATAGCTATCTGATTCCTTCTCTACCACTCTAGCTCTTATTATGATAGCTAATGAGCCAAACCTTGTACCACCTAACCAATTCCAGCCATGATCTGCTTCAACGTCTGCAACAGGTCCGTCATATCTGGGTCCAACTGCCCTTTCTCATTATTTCTGTTTCTATTGCTCCTCGACATCTGAGGACGATAACATAATGCTTACATCAGTCTTATGAATACGAGGCGTCATCACTCACGTCCATACTAGCAATACTTAGCGCATAATACTTTATACTATAAACAAAATTCATCTCAATAGACTAAAACACTTAATTAATTCATAGGTCAATTCACTAGACCCTTGGTCTTTTCAATAAACCGACATTACTCTCATAAGTCATTTCAACAGACTTATTGGTGGTTTCATCAAACCAATAATATTAATACTCCTACTTGAATTAGGGCGTCTCAACAGACTTCCATTATGCTATCAGTCCATTCACTAGATCATCGATCGTTTCAATAGATTGGTTAACATATTCATAGGTCATTTTATTAGACCCAAATTTAATCACACTTGGCCGTATCAGTAGGCCGATTTCTGTTCACGTTGGTCAATTCAATTGACCAACATTTCTCTATTCCGGTTAACATACTAAAATTAATACTAAGGAACTAAGTCCAATTCATACACAATATAACAAAATACCAACCAAACTTAATTTCATAAAAACATAATCTGAGTCAAAATAAATAATCCTCAAATTCAACTTCTAAACTAAATACCATTCATTATTCTAGAAAACCAACATAACTCCTCAATTCCATTCATGGAACTACGTTCTTCCTAGGTCTTCCCCTAGGTCTTCAGCTCGGTTTGCCTCTGGACTTACCCTTGCTCGTGCTTATCTCCCCTTCATCCTCGATTATGATAGGATATGCCTCCGTCCCCTCGATAACTCTAACATGTCCACCAACAACTACACTTTCCATAGGAGCCTCCGGTTCTACCGGATTCTCCTTCTTAGCAATGGCTGCTTTCAAATCCTGCAGTTCAAAGTAATATTCATACCTTTGCTCTCTAAACTTCGCAGCCCACTCTTTAGTCTTGTCTAGTTCCTTTTGCTTCTTTAATAATTTGTACTCAGCATGTTCCAATTCTACACTCATGTGTGCTTTCTTCACCGTAGCCTTAATCATTAACTTTTGCGCTCTTCGGGCGTCCTCTCTATACCTCTGAAGTGTCTGTGAATACCTATGAATTTGCCTCAGTCTTCCCTTGATTGGCTTAGCCTCCAAGGTTTTCTTCAATGTATTCCTCATGGCTTCCATTTCTTATAACCTCAAAATACAGTATAGTAAATCATAAATAACAGTTGCATAACCAATTGTTAATTCCTTAGTTTAACAAGAATTCAAAATTTTATTCCTAGAGAAAATTTATCCTCAAATTCTCCGTCCCAAAATCTTTCCTAGGTAGGCCCAATTATACAAAGTACTACCTTCTCCTAATAGCCTTAACAATCTAAGATCTCCCAAATGACCTAAAGTCAAAGCTCTGATAACAACTGTAACGACCCCAAATTTTCATAATTCATAATAATAAGAATAAATCCCAAAACAATGATAATAGTCATTAAGAGGGCATCTCAACCGACAACCCTAACCCTAATATAATCAAACCATAATAAATAGTATTCAAAATTCAATGGCTAGTACATCCCACTAGCTCAATACTTAAAGTTTATAAAACTTAATTCTAATTCCTCAATATCCGTGCAATCAATACATGATTCTAAGTGTTTTCTATAGTCTAGGTTTAATGAAAACAACAATTGAATTTGGTGCTTACCTTGGTTTAGATCGACGACTACCGTGAAAAAACTTCTTCTTCTTCCTCCTTGCTCGGCTTCTCTCTCTCAGCCGTGTCCTCTCTCTCTGTCGCTTTCTCCTTCTAAGCGTCTCTCTCTCTCTATGCGTTTTTCCCTTTGGTCGTTCTCTCTCCATAGCGTGTTCTCTCTCTATGCGGTTCTTTATTTATGCGGCTTACTCCCTCATAATCCTAGCTATGTACATTCATAGCAAGAGTCATATTAGCTATGTACATTTATAGCAAGATTCATACATAGTATTCATAGGTACAAGAATACATAAAGTACTTTAGCAATTTCAATTACCATAGATATCCATTGAACAATACTCATCAATGGTAGAACATTCAAAAGACGCTCAATCGAATGAATATAGATAACTACCGGCCAATTGGTAGCATACAATTTATGAAATCAAGGAAATCTTATTGCAATGGATTGAAAACATTCAAACACTGATAGAACGTAATCCTTACTTTGGGTTATTTGCGCTTCTTGCAACACTAGTCCTTACACGAATCTACAATCATGCAAAACCATATTTAGGTACAAGAAATTTCTATTTACTATGTACCCAAAACTCCTTTTAATTCATCTCATTAACCTATGAGTTAATCTAATTTAACTCTCTCTAAGGTTAATTATCCCCCATTAGGTTTACCAATCTCCCCTAGGGTTTCCATATTAAATTCCTACCAATACTCCCTCTATTTCACTTTACACAAACTAATCTCACCTTTTCCAGCACACACAAACACACACTAAACCCTAATACACTCACTCACACACACACATCCACACACATGGCTGACCACACACTACACACACACGGACACAACATACACTCACTCAGCACACACATGACACGCACACCACTCACACACACAAACCTCTAATTCCATTCACAACCCTAGCATGCATCTTTTAGGTCCAAAACCATTTAATTCTACATGCTAAACCCTAATCAAAATCAACCAAGTTCTTTAGGGTTTTCTAGGATTCCAATATCCAAATCAAAACAATAATGGATTTCAATTGATGTTATTTCTCAACATGGTAGTCTTAGATTCAATCCCCTTATTCATCATCATCATATTAAACCCTAATCAATACAAGATTCTAAGGATTTTCTATAGTCTAGGTTTAATTAAAACAACAATTGAATTTAGTGCTTACCTTGGTTTAGATCAACGACTACCGTGAAGAAACTTCTTCTACTTCCTCTTTGCTCGGCTTCTCTCTCTCAGTCGTGTCCTCTCTCTCTCTCGCTTTCTCCTTCTAAGCGTCTCTCTCTCTCTCTATGCGTTTTTCCCTTTGGCCATTCTCTCTCTCTAGCGTGTTCTCTCTCTATGCGGTTCTTTATTTATGCCGCTTACTCCCTCATAATCCCTCTTGCCGTTAAAAAACATGAAAGGTTCCATCCGTTCAAGCAACCAAGGGTCTCAATGATTTAAGAAATATAGTTATGTTGTGGGTTTCCTAAACTTAACACAACACAATCCAAGTCTAAGTCCAAGAAGGAAAACCCAATTAGGTAACCAAATTTTAATAGATTAAACCCATTTAACTTAGTCCATCTAGGGAAAGAATAAACACAGATATTTAATTAAATAACTAAAATAATTAATTAAAGGAATTAATATTTTAATTGATAAATAGTATAAATTTTTAGGGTTATTACAGTTGTAGTGCTTTTCCCCTCTTATCTTGTAAAGACACTCATTTCCAACTAAAATAAATAGCTATTTTTAAGACATTCTTATTTATTTAAGTGATTTCATATTTACATATCAAACAAGCTTAATCTTATAAAATATTCAAAATTAAAAACTTAATTTGGTTACCAATTACACCCTTAGTCGGGGAACCAAGTATTTTTTCTAGATATCCTTTACAAAGCTTCTGGATATCCAGAACATTGAATATGGATATCCAGAAGCTTTGTAAAGGATATCCAGAAAAAATATTTGGTTTCTGGATATCCTTTCCAAAGCTTCTGGATATCCTTTTCAAAGCTTCTGGATATCCTTTCCAAAGCTTCTGGATATCCAGAAGCTGATGAAGTGATATCCAGTTTTTGTGGCTAGGTATGTCGCGCGACATAACAAGCCCCGTTTCTCCATAAGCGACGGAGAAACGCGTTTCTCCCTAGATTTTGTGCACATACTAAGGGTCCATGTTTTCTCAAACAAATTCCTTTTTAATTTATATGTCATTTTATTTCCTATGTTTTGTACTAATATATTTTGTTGTAATATGCAAGAAACTATCATATTGAATATGATGGGACAATTATATAAAAAACCTGATGTTTATAGCTTAATAGTGTGAAGTCTTAATATGGAAGGGAGGGAGAATTGCATATTTCAGACATTTTCTAATTAAATTATTCTCTTTTTTTTAATTTTTTTTTTTCAATTCAGATTTGGAAGCCACTTGTTATCCCTATCCTATTATTTTTGAGATTTAAATATGAGTATGAGACTTATTCACCTCTAAAACGATTTTTTACATCTATATCCTTATTATATTTTCATAATTCCAAAATTACATATTCCAAACACTAGATCTAGATAGTTATTCTCAGCATCTCACCTCTCCATTCACGTTATGGAAATGTACTTGGACATTTGGTGCATTCCAATATTCCAAATAAACCTTTTTTTCCTTTTATACCTTACATATAATACTAGTTCGCCTCTTATATCAAAGGTATAAAATCAATTTTCTTTTTAACTTTTACACATTTTCTTACAACATTAATATAAAAGTCTCATATTTTAATAATTTTGAATCTTATACTTGAATTATAAGACTAGTTCGTCTCTTATACATTTTTCACATTTGCTTAAAAAACACAAAAACTCTCTTATTTGATTAATACTGACTCTTATATTTAATTATCAAACTCATTATACTTGTATGCTTAATGTATAAGACTCATTTGGGTCAAAATTCATCAAGTCAATATAAGATTCAGTCAAGAAAGTTGTTGAACCATTGTATTTGAGAACACAATTATAGATTTAAAGAAATAATTTAGGAAATGTTGCTAGTAGAAACAGATCTAAAAGAGAGGGAAAGATTTTTTTTTAGAACGCCAGAAGGAAGGAAAAAAGGTCCGTAGAGGAGGAGAGAGAAAGCGAATTTGACGGCGTCGGCACAAATAGGGGAGAAGACTGGTATTGACCAGTGAGGGAGGCTGTTAGTGTAACGACCCCAAATTTTCACAACAATAATAATACTTAATTGATAATAAAATAACATTCAACGGCTACTAACACCATAATTAAAACACTAACCACAATTTGAAATAACTAAAATCCGGATAACGGTAACAATTTCTACGGCTAGTACAATCCACTAGCTCAACAAAATCCTTAAAGTCTTGCAAACTCTCAAATAACTGAAACAACCGACAAAGAGTCTAAAATGAAAATAAACAAAACCGATCCTTGAACTCCTTATGAAGTGCTCCCGAACCGTTTCACATTCTTCCTATATGAAATCTAGAAGAAAAGAAGATGAAAGGGTGAGCGAACAATGCCCAATATGTTCATATACAATCCCTCCGGTTACTAAGGAGGAGTTGACCTGAAGAAATATCAAACGATACAAATTTCAAGTAACAATCGAAGACATAACAGAACACAAATTCGAAATAGTTATTTACCAAATCTAAAATCAAATGTCTTTCAAAATCTCAACGTTTTCACAAACTGAGTTGACGAACATTTTGGAGTTTCAAATGATGACGTAATCGATTCAAATTGACTCGAATGATTTACTTAATTAAAACCGTCCCATACCAGTTTTAACTAACTAAACCATTCACAGATTATAAGGAAATTCAAAGGACTGATAAGATGAACAAAACAAACTCGAATGATCTAGTTATTTACAACCGTCCCATACCAGCTGTAGCTAATCAAATCTTTCACAGACATCATGATCACATAAGTGGTCCACTGACCTTATCAAACCAAAATCCCATAAAGAGAACAAAATTGACTCCGCAGAGTCCTAAACAGTGTACCCGAAACACCCCACCACTAATTTGGAGCGGTGTACTAAGTTTGCCCGAAGGCCAAATATCAAATATACCCCGGCGAAGCAGGTTGTCTAACTTAGTTATCATTAATGGAACAAATTATATCATATCAAAACTTATTGTATACAAAAATATAAACTTTCACAAAGGCAATAAAATTTCTGCATTTTTGAAATCAAAGAACGATTTAAGCAAACGAATAGAAAAAGATTAACAATTAACGGTAAACGAGGAAGTCAAAACAAATACTGACGCGAGGTCAAATTTAACGTATCAGAGGAACGTACATCGCCAAGAAATATGCGGAAGCCTAAAATAATGAAACAGAGCGGAGATCAATTAACTTAAAGATGTATAATCTCTTACCTCGATTGTTTGTACTCGAACAATTGCTAACTCCGATCGGATCTACACAAATAAATAATATCCGTTAAGTACGGATTAACTACTTAATACTCCGTCCCAACTTAACTTTATTTTACTTCACTAACTTTTGAGTTAATTCTATTTAACTCCGTCTCAAGTTGCTTTCCACTTCTAGAGTTTCCCAAAATACCCTTCACATAAATACCAAAACTCCCCTAGGGTTTACCCAAACTATCCTTAGGTTTCTAACATTTTTATTCCCTTTACTTTAATAAAAAACACATTTACACACACTAATTACACCTTTAACAGAACACACACAAAACCCTAATATTACACACACACACACGGCTATTGATATACACACACACACATAGAACATATATACACACACACACACACTCACAGCACACACTAAACACACACACGCAGAACACCACACACACCTACACCCCTCTGTACACCCACAACACATACACACATACCCTAACCCTAATTCCCCTTCACACGGCTGCCATCCTCCTCTCATACTCCTATGGCAGCAACACACACGCACCTAACATGAACACTCGCGCACACACTGCCCACACAATATACACACACGTAGCACAGACTACACACCCCCACAATACACATACACTACAGCCATACAACACCCATAAAATTCCTAGTTCAATGGGAAATTCTTAGCATGGCATATCAATAATAATTTCTATGCCTAAACGTTATTTATAATTAACACATAGGTTTCATAATTCACAATGCCATAATTTGATTTCCTTAATTAATCTTGCCTTAGATTCCTAGGGTTTCTTCTAGGGTGTTCTTCCTTAGAAA
>JAFEMH010003138.1:107500-287039 GCA_022495995.1 Adenophora triphylla var. japonica
CCCCCTCTCCCCCTCCCGAATTGGTACGGTGGTACGGTGATATTTAGTTTTTATTTGGTACGCTGATATTTGATTTTTAGTTTTTATAGTTTTAGTTTTATAAATTGAAATGTTATATCAGGTACAAAAAATTTCGGTTTATTGATATTTTAAATTATTTTTTTTTAATTTATTTCAGAATCAGCGACGGAAATTCCGTCGCTGAAATTAATTTATTTCAATTAATTTTTGATTATAGCGGCGGAAATTCCGTCGCTGAAATAAAAATTAATTAAAATAAATTAATTTCAGCGGCGAAATATTCCGTCTCTGAAATTAATTTATTTTAATAAATTTTTATTTCAGCGACGGAATTTCCGCCGCTATAATCATTTAATTTTTATTTAATTTTTGATTTCAGCGGCGGAAATTTCCGTCGCTGTAATAAAATTTAAATTAAAATTAAATAATTTCAGCGACGGTAATTTTCGCCGCTGAAATTAATTTATTTTAATTTAATTTTTATTACAGCGACGGAAATTTCCGCCGCTGAAATTAATTTAATTAAATTAATTTTTATTACAGCGACGGAAATTTCCGCCGCTGAAATGAAAATTTAATTAAATTAAATTAATTTAGCAGCGGAATTTTCCGTCGCTAAAATAAAAAAATACCGGCGGAAATTGACCCGTCGGAGCACTGCGACGGGCTGGTAGCGGCGGACCACCGACGGAATTTTTCCGCCGGTGATTATTTTTAGCGACGGAAATTTAATTTTAGCGGCGGAAATTTCCATCGCTAAATGACCTTTTTCTGGTAGTGGAAGGGCTCCTTGGATGAGGAGGGTTTCTAGGCCAAGGAGGAGTATTACGACAGGGAGGGGTTATGTGACTTGCCTGACTGAGACTTTCTCTTAAGTCAGCAGAATTGACCTCGTGCTCCCTCTAGTTCAAGTGACTTCTCAAGTCTACAACCTCGTTTCTTGTGTTTCCATTAGCATGTGCCTTATGACGAGGAGGAATATCTTGGAGGTTTTACTTGGAAATGCCATGATGAGGGGGATTTTTGCCAGGTGGAAAATTTTCTCTATTCCCAAGACTACCACGCCTGTCAAGATGAATTTCCCCTCCAAGTAAATTTTCAGTCCTCGTAGGCCTCATGAATTCAGTCAACGAGTGCTCAGGATCTAACTGTAGCAAGACATTTTGTATTTCATAAATGCGTTGCAGTGTTTCCATTTGTTGGTTCAAGAGAGTTCTACGACAATTTATTGGGTAGAAGCCCCAGCTCCTCCCTAAGCTACGTTCCTCGTCGTCTGGCTGCCGGCAGGCCTTCCTCAGCGTCGACGACGAGTAGGATTTGTCACAACTACCTCGGTTACGGCTGGCTCCTGGAACGCAGATTCATCCCCAGGGGTGGCAGCCTATCAATCAGCGGTGGTGGAATTACCGTTGTCCCTCAAGACACAATGTATATGCTTGACTTTTTCAAACAAGTTCAACTTTTAAAACAACATTGACTAACTCTGTCTTTGCCTTAAGCATTTAGGTATGTTCTACCTCATTAGGTTCGCCACTCGAAGAATTAAACAACTTATTCTTCGATTCTCTATTTTCTTTTTCAACACAAAGACGAATAGCAAGCACCTCAACATTTATTTCTATTCATTTAAATTTGAGGTGATTCTTGAAATCTTTCCAAGTAGGAAACAATTTTTCAATTATTGCCGTCAGTTGAGAATTTTACTCAACACCATCCACTTGGCATGGTTTTCATGAAAGACTATTTCAGTTCTTCCATTTGATTTTTTCTCCGGTTTATGGAGTACACTATTTTAAAAATAAGAAAGTGGATCACAATGATTTTCATTGCATCCCGATTTTATATTTATAGTCCAAAGACTCTAACAATTCTTTTGCCGTTTTCTTGGTACTATATACGTTATATAACGAATCGACAATCCGTTACATATATAGTACCGGCAAAGGAAATTTGTATGCTTCAACCGCACTCATGACTTGAACATCCGTCTCATTTTCACCAAACTTTGTAGATTTTTCCTTAGGAAACCTCACTAAGTTCAAGGTCGTCAAGTAATCTTTTGTTGCCATCACTTAAAGTCGAGACCAACAATTTTTTTAACTTTCACTATAGTGAGCCAGAGTACTTGGAACAACCAAATTTCGTTGAAAATTTGTCTCCTCACAAGGAACAAGCCACGAAATTTGCTTTAATATTCAACAATTATAACTTTGTTGTTACAAATATATAACTCTCTAATTTAATTAGACAATTCACACAAAAAATAAATTGCTAATTCAATAGAAGAATTAACACAATTTACTTCTTTTAACAACAATATTTCTACCCTCTAAATTCCTTGATGAAGTTATAATTGGAGGTTAATTATTTCAAAAGGTCTTATCTTGGAGTACCTCTAAATTATATAAAGTCACCTTCTCATTTAAATAATACACAATTTCTTTTAAATGGCCACATTCTAAATATTGTGTCATTTGTCATCATTGACAACAATATGTTTCAACAACCTCCTTCAATAAGTCTTATTGTTTTTATTTTTATGACATTAGTCACTCGTTCCACTAATATGTTTAAACAACTTCATCCAAGAAGTCCTATAGTTTTAGCCTTTGTGACGTTTATCAATGTTCACAACAATAGAATTAAACAATTTCTTTCAATAAGCTCTATTGATTTTATCTTTTTGACTTTTGTCACTATTGACAATAATATTATTTAACTACTCCTTTCAATATGCCCTATAATTTTTGTTAATACATCATTGATAAAATACAACGTTAAATACTATATCTTTCAACGTTCATCTTCTCAACTTAGTTCCAACAAACTTTTCAATATTTCTCACTATGATCTTGTGAACCATAAGAGACATCTCATCCATTGTATAAACATTAGATGTGACATATCCATAACTATTTTATACAATCGTTACAATATCTTTGATGTCACGAGCCAATCAACTATTTAACATTTGTTGATCTCATTAAACAAGATAAGTTATTATTAGTGTTTTAATTAACAAAAGATGCTCTCCTACGAATTTTATATCTTCATCTATGGATATTAGAATCCGATCTTCACCGTACAGAATGTTCTTATATGAGTCGAAAACTTGCTCACCAAATTCGAGCTTGATCCAACGGTTAAAAAAAATCGAAAATTGCAATTTTACCACAGCTGGTCATTGCAAAACCGTGCAGGAAATTTCCTTCTTTTCCTCCGTTCCCATCCCTTTTCATCTCTCCGTTGTAGCAACCACGCCACGAGCTTTTCTCAATCTTCAATCTTTTCTCAATAGGAGTATTAAATTTAAGATTGTTGGATAAAATTTTACATAATGAACACAATATGAAATGATTACAATGAAATTGAAATACAATTTACATTACAAAACAGAAAATGAAAAGAGAAAGCAGTATGGAAGTTATCTTAATTCACTTGTATCCGAGTCGTGTTATATACTTTCCTTAAAACTAATTCATCCCCCTCTCTAAAAGTGCTCGAGGCTTTCACGAGCGGTAGTCTCCCAGGGTAGAAAGGACGAACCGGGTGCATATTCGCACTTGAGCCTCCCGGCGTATTGAACGTATGTTTGAACTAAATCAGCAACTAGAACTTCAAAGATAGAGACCAAAATAAAATTTTAGACAAGAGAATACTAGGGTTCAAAGTTACAACATGAGACTTTCCTATCATTTTTCTATTTTCTCTATCTTCTAACTTCTTCTTATTAGCCAAGAAAAAAAGACAACAACAAATACATAAAAAACATTTATGAAACTTATGATTAATTGACATTAACCTTGTACAATTAACCTCAACATTATCATGATTTATGTTGTTACATATTCTCTAACTTAATTAGATAAATCAATTCATGACTAAAAGAACAATTATGACAATTAACCGATAGTTGTTCTTGTAACAATCCAAATATAAAAGCCTCATAATTCCTTTAAAATGAATTCAATTTTTGGTTAATTATCCATAAACTCAAATGTCACACATTGAATTCCACTTTAACTAGAGAAAATCAATTTCTCATTCACATTAATGCCCAATTTTTCCAACATCTATATCCCATATATTTGGTCATTTCATTTACGTGATTTTACAAAAATACCCCTGCAAAAGGTATGTGGATTGCGCATGTTCCATCTATAAAATGAACAAAACTTGATGGTGGAAATGAGTGCAAAAGTGATTTTTGAGGTATATTTTGGTAATTATAGAAAAGTAGTGGGACAAGTGGTGCATTTTGCACTACAAACAAGCAAAAGAAGGAAACTGCAAGTGAAACTATAAGCCTCAAGCACATACACACAAGGAAAAGTAGTGGGACAAGTGGTGCATTATGCACTTCAACCATTATGTTAACCATTATGTCGACACTTTGTAGCAAAGTGGAATTATATATATATATATATATATATATATATATATATATATATATATATATATAAATATATATATATATATATATATATGGGATATTTACAAAAATTAAATCATTACAAGATGGGAATTGAAAGATGAGAATTTATACTGTGCATCTATATCTATCAACCATTACAAAGATTACTATCTATCTTCAGTGCTTGTGTTTGGCTGCTTGTAGTACTTGAGCAAGCAGGTCTTATATAGCTTCACTTTCTCCACTTCCCTATTGAGAACCCAGATTTCATTTTTCCATCTGACGAGGTTTCCGTTTCAAGGTCTTTCCCTTTTACGAAAGTCCCATTCTCAGATTTTGCCCTCGTTAACTTCTTGACATTCTCATTATCTTCTTCCACGGGCATTGTATAAGCACAGTCTGACTCATCAGTCGATACGTCAGGAGTTTCCCTATTGAGAACCCAGATTTTATTTTTCCATCTGACGAGGTTTCCGTTTCAAGATCTTTCCTTTTTAAGAAAGTCCCATTCTCAGATCTTGCCCTCGTTAACTTCTTGACATTCTCAATATCTTCTTCAGCGGGCATTGTATAAGCGCAATCTGATTCATCAGTGGATACGTCAGGAGTATCTTCAACAGATTGGCTTATCGAGTTTCTAGAAACTACCACAGGCAAATCTCTTAAATCTCTCAGCTCATACGTCTTTCCATTACTCAGACTTGTATCCACAACAGTAAAAGCCATCACATTACTTTCAGCCATCAGATCAAGAATCCTCGGATCAGAAGCAATCAAATTCAAGACATCTGCAGCAGAATCAAAATACTCTTCCCCTTTCACCAACAGAATCAAACCCATCATTGTGTAAAGTGCAACCGCATTTTATTTCACTATAATGCGGGTCATTTATGGTAGTGATCCCATGGAAATCTTCCGGTTGTTCATCAGTGGGGAAAGATTTTACAATCATCCTCACTGCAGGTACATCATACGTAGCAGATGCAGGATGTTGCAGCTGTAGCTGGTTCTTAGATTGAGAGAGAAACCTACACATTAAAATGCTTCTAAGAGTGTGCAAATAGAGTTGTTTATTCCATTGCACCAAAATAAATAAAAATAGAGCTGTTTATATTGATTTCTTTTCATTAAATCAAATATCTCATCGTTAAGCTTATTCTGGTCAAAACAGAAGAAAAATATATTTATAGCTTCTTGCACAAAAGAAGCATACATTTAATGGTAATGTACCTTCTTCGAATATTGAAAAATAGTCATCAAACTTTTATAGCTTAATCGGGGATTCTTCCATATTAAGAGTCCATGTTTCGTCAACAAATTCCCTTTTACATTTTTAAGATTGTATTTCCATGATACCTACAATTATCTTTTTTTTTTTTTTGATAATGTGCAAGAAAACTATCATATTTGAAAATGATAGGAAGATTTGAGGAAAAAAAAAAAAAGAATGTTTTTAGCTTAATATAGGATTCTCCCAATGGAACACCAAAAAATTGAATGGTGAACTCTTAACGCCCATAAATAGAATAGTGAACTCTTCCTTCAAAAAGCCTAATACTTTAAGTTGTCTAGGAGAGTAAGAACAAGACATTGCAAAATTTCAAGTAATATTCGCGGACAAATCTTCTGGTATAAGATTATGTTGAGTTAAACAAAATAAAAAGTGATGGAGTGTGTCATTAAAATAATCTTACTAGTTTGGAATATCTATTGGCTTAAGATAATTCAAAGATTAACGAAGGAATAGGAAATACAAAGTAATACAGGAAACTAGTTAAGCTCAATCAAATTTCACCTGATTTCCGAGGACAAGCTGCAATTTGGTCGTTGATCTGAGTCACAATAGGAATAATCATGCTGCTTGAATGCAGCATAACTATTAAAACAAAAAAAAAATGTAAGAAGCTATGAAAAAGACAAAGGAAAATCAGCATATGCAATTTGAAATGTATTTAGAGCTCTCAAAATGCATACACACATCATCAGGAAAAAAACTTTCACATTTTACTTGTCAAAAAATAAACTCCATGCGATCCAAAATAAATGACTATTTCTCATTTAAGCGCAATTTTCAAAATACTGACTTTTAGAAGAATAAATGCATAAATATTCTTGCTATTCACTTACAAACATTAAGTTTTGCAAATATGTGATGAAGTACGAAAAAAATTGGTAAAAAATCATTTAGGGACAAAGTTTTTTTAAGAAAAAGTTTTAACCTGTCATTCATTTTGGGACAAAAAAGGTAATTCAATATGGGATAAAGAAACAGAAAGTAAAAAGAATCGTTAATTTAATTATTCAACAAGAGAGATTTGTTAAATGTTTCAGTATTCAACAAAGGAATTAATCAAGAATCGCTGGTAGTGGCTCAATCAAATCTATCAACAAATTACCAATAGAAATGATAAACCATTTTTCAAATTAGGCGATCTATTCGGGCCCAAGTATCCAAGTCATAAAAAATTACACACAACCACATACATTATATCAAAACACGATCTAATCGAGGAGAAAAAAGGAGAACTAATCAAGGATAAAAAAGAAGGTCCAAGAAAGATTAAGAAAATCACAGGCCTACGAAAAATGTTTTTATAGAAGAAAAGCAGTGAGAATTCAATGAACAAACTAATTAAAAGGAGCAGCAGCCAAGTATTATACCTGAATTCTTTCAATTTCCATAGGTGGACCACTAGAGAGTGCTCCATATCTCAAACCCTTAAAAGATTTAACTCCAGATTAAATTCAGCATAATGAAAAAATAAATTTTGATGTATAATAAAAGCACAAGACACTTACAGAGACAAGTATTGGACAAGAAACCTTAGGCCGAAAACTGATACAAGGACACCCAGGGACACCGTAGGTTTCTAAATGTATGGGAATTTAGGGCCTGCGCTTGAGATGTTTAGTTGAGAAAGAGGTTTATATATAGGGTGACGTCTTACTAGGGTTTCAGAAAGAGGGGGCAAAGTAGGGTGACACCTGATTAGGGTTGATCCAACCCAAACGAGCCCAACTAATCTTTTATGGATTTATATTACATTAAAAATTCAATAAAGGCCCAATGATTTTTTTGCATTTGTGGGGAATTTTTCTAATCTATAAATTGGTGCTAGTCCTTTTGGACAGTTTTCTTTCACAGTTTATTTTGATTTTTTTTACTTTTATCCCATTTTTTTACGACAGGCATGTGAAAATGACCGCCGTAAATAAATAAAGACATACCATTCAAGAAATCACATAAGAAACTTAATTTTCTCGACATCACGGTCAAAACTCAATACACAATACTGAGTTACTGACAACCAATACTTGTGCATCTCCAAAAAATTCTAAACAAACAATATCTAAAATAAAAATGTTAATTTTGGGGAGAGAATAAAAATGACCTTTTTTGCGCTCAAAATATCCATAAAGGAAAAATCCAACAAAATTGCATCACTATTTTTCACATTCTTGATTTTTATTAGCTAATATAATTTACATGTTCAAGTTCTTGTTTTTTTTTTTTTTGTTGAATTGAAAATGTCTCTCTTAAAAAACATGCACTAAAGGTGCGATTAGCGTGTTCCCTAAACCCTAGTTGCGCCTTGAATTTTTATTGCCAAATCCGTCTGCCTTCGGCCGTAATTGGCCTCATTTTCTGCCACCGAGCATTCTCTTCTCTTGGATGAAAGGTTTCCTCCCCTTGATTGGCAGATTAAGAAGAAATCTCCATCCGCCCCTAACCCTATTTCTCTCTTTCTCGAAAGATCTCACCCTTCCTTGTCCCAAATGGCACTATAAAGTGTTGGAACATAATGATCCATAAACCAAAGGCCGTCTCATATCTAGATTAAGAAGAGAGAAGAAAGAGGAGCGGAAGCATGTACCTGATGATTCCATTATGTTGTTCTTCAAACAATGATCGGAGAAATGGATGAAGATGATGTAGATCTTCTAAGTAATAAGTGCCCTTAATTCTCTTGTCTTCGATATACTTTAGAAAGAGTTTTACTAACTGAGAATGTGAAAATCAATCACAATTCAATTTGATTCATAGGCTGATGGAAAGACCTTTATAAAGGAATCCAAGAGGCACCTTACTTAGGGACTACACCTATTGATGAATAAGGAATTACCATTATGCCCATCATTTAATGGTAGTCTTATTCTATGAAATTCTACACATTATGTTATACCCTATACTTTATACCAAACATTATAATATTGATTACTATTTTATTAAGTACTTTCACTAATAATACATGTCTTATAATCCATGTTCTAACAATCTCCCGCTTGGATTATAATAACATATATTCATACTTAAAAAAAATCCTTCAATCATATTTATAACACAAATGACAACCTTTATGTGCACTTTGTTGTCATTCGAAATCAATCCCATCCATTTAGTCATATAAGTATTAGGACTAATGGGGAAGTCATTGTAATTAATTCGCAACTCATCCCACAATAATCACATATATATATATCCGACTAAACGACATAGAGCAAAGTATAGATGTGTAGCATGTATTACTAATTCAATGTGTATCTACATACATATTCCACCAACTAGCCCTCATTAACCAAATGAGATCAATATGAATAAAACAAATAGAAAATAAAGCACAACACAAACTCCCACTATATTATTCATTATCAAAAGTCGTTTCACCCATATGAGCAGTATGCTTCGTGAAACATTACAAGAGATAACGCTTTATAAAACACGAATCCGTTAATATGGAGTTTGTTCCTATAAGTTGCATATCTATTTTTTCATTTTATACTTATTTCTCTTCAACAAGAGATATAAACATACGATGTCTTTCGACATCTTTGCATCCAGTAAAAAAAAATCGGAATGCCTAATGATCTCAAAATGATCCGATTTTGTATACATAAGCATGTAGTTTAATTTTTTATAGGTACTTCATCATTCTTTTGGATGCGACTTAATGTTCTTTCCGAATTGCTTTGGTATCGACCAAGCATCCCAATAATAATTGCAAGGTCTGGACGAGTACAGACTTGCGCATACATTAAGCTTCCTACTGCCGGTGCACAAGGGATATTTTCCATATATTTGGATTCAAAATTACTTTAGGACATTGTTTGAGACAAAATTTGTCACCTTTAGAAACAGGGGTGTCAAGTGGTTTACAATTTTACATGCTAAACCTTTGTAAGACTTTCTCAATATAGCTCTCTTGTGATAATACCAAAATTCCACATGAGCGATCACGGTAAATTTGGATTCCTAATACAAAGGAGGCTTCACCAAGATCTTTCATTTCAAATTTGTTTGAAAGAAATTTCTTAGTTTCCTTTAAGAGATTAATGTCATTGCTAGCAAGAAAAATATCATCCACATATAAGACCAAAAATATAAATTTACTCCCACTGAACTTATGGTATACACAATCTTCACCAAGATTCGTTTCAAAATCAAATGAAATAATAACTTGATTAAATTTTAAATACCATTGACGAGAAGCTTGCTTGAGGCCATAAATGGATTTCTTAAGTTTACAAAATAATTAATTAGTTTGATCTAAATCAGTCACCATTTCTGGTTTCTTCATATAGATAGTTTCCTCAATGTCTCCATTAAGAAAAGCCGTCTTAACATCCATTTGATGAAGCTCAAGATCATAATGTGCCACTAATGCCATAATGATCCTAAAAGAGTTTTTAGAAGATACCGGAGAAAATGTTTCTCTATAATCAATGTCTTCCTTTTGAGTAAATCCCTTAGTAACAAGACGTGCCATATATCTTTCCATATTACCTTATGAATCCCTTTTGGTTTTAAATATCCGTTTACAACCAATAGGTTTTACATCTTCACGCAATGGGACAAGATCCCAAACATCATTGTCTTTCATTGATTTTTACTCCTCATTAATGCCATTGATCCACTTATGAGAATTAGGACTATTAATGGCTTCATGGAAGATGATTGGTTTATCTCCCACTAAACCTAAGGTGTCCTCATTCTCCGCAAGATACACATCATAAATATCCGGAATAGCACTTCTTCTTTCTCTAGTAGATCTCCTTAAGGGCACTGGTTCATCCTCATTTTGAGGTTGTTGAATTTCCTCATGTCCAACATTTTCATATTGTTTGTTATTTACGGGAGTCTCTATATCATTTTGAATTGTATGTTCTTGTTGAATTTCAGGTGCAATTACTTGATTTCCAACCAGTGTTCTAAAAATCGGGCTAGGCGGCCGCCTAGGCGGGGCCTAGGCGCTAGGAGGGGTCCAGGCACCGCGACTTTTCTCTAGGCGGTCAATTAGGCGTTAGGCGGTCTAGGCAGTCCTAGGCGTTCTAGGAGGACCAGGCGGTCTGGGCGGATTTAGGCGGGCCTAGGCGGGCTTAGGCGGGCCTAGGCGGGCCTAGGCGGTCTAAGTAATATTTTTTTATTTTTATTTAATTTTTTTAATTTTTTTAATTTGTTTTTTACCCTTAAATGACGTCGTTTTATAAGGATTGAAAATGAAAACAAATAACACATGGTTGAATTTGACTTAACCTTAGTTTATGTTGTGGATGATGAAATACATTTATAATTTTCATATGCTCTATAGCCTTGTGTCAAAATTCTCGGCCCCGCCTATGGAATATATATTTGAATTTGTCACTATGTATTATGTATGGATAGAAACTATGGAGTATATATAAAAATGTGTGTAAATTCGCGGCCCCGCCTAGGCCCCGCCTAGGCGCTAGGCCCGACCTCGCCGCCTAGGAGCCGCCTAGTGATTTCTAGAACCTTGTTTCCAACAGGAACTAAAATTTGAGGAATATAGAGTGGTTCCTCTAACTCCTCAAATTCAAAATCATTACCTTTTCTCCCACTAAATTCAAAATCCTCAAAGAACCTAGCATTGCCAGTCTCGAAAAAGGTTCTAGTTTTCGGGTCATAAAATTTTATATCCCCTAGATCTCTCAGCATACCCTACAAAGTAATTACCAACGGTCTTAACATCCAGTTTGCCCTAATTAGGCCTATAAGGCCTAGCTTCTGCTGGACAACCCCATACATGAAAATTATTTAGAGACGATTTCTTATTCGTCCATAATTCATAAGGAGTTTTATCGGTAGCTTTTGAAGGTGCTCTATTGAGAATATACGTAGCGGTTTTTAATGCATCGCCCATAATGAGTGAGGTAAAGAAGCACAAGAAAACATACTTCTTACCATATTCTTAATGATTCTATTATGTCTCTCTACTATACTATGCTAGGTTTGCCAGGCATGGTGTAGTGAGAAACAATCCCACAATCTTCAAGACAGCGAGTAAAAAGAACCCGGACGTTATTCACCCAGTACGTTATACCGTCCGTAGTATTCATCACCATGATCAGATCTAACGTTCTTAATAGTCTTTCTTATGTCTTAAAAGACTTGAAAACGTCCAATGATTGAGACTTTACATGAAGAAAATAATTGTATCCACAACGAGAGTAATCATCTATGAACGTGATGAAATAATGTTGACCATTCCATGAAGGGGTAATGAACGATCCACAAATATCCGTATGAATTAGTTCGAAGACATCTGAAGCTCTCAATGATTCAAATTTTTCTTTAGAGTTTGTAAATTTTCCTTTAAGACATTCAATACAAAAGTTTCTATCCGGAATATCAAGTTTAAGATTCCTTCTGACACAAGCTTGTCTATTCTCCTTTTGGAGATATGACCCAAACGCCTATGCCATAAGGTATAAGAATTTTCACTTGAAAAACTTTCGTTTTTGTGTCTCTAATTTTGGTTTCATTATTATGGGACTCATTAATTGTCATGACTGTGTCAAGTAAATAAAGATTATCAAGATATGATAAAGTACTAATACCAACAAGCTTGGAATTGAAATAAAGATCACATTTGTGATTACCGAACGAACAAGAATAACCTTCATTGTCCAAAACTGTGATAGATATTAAATTCCGTCTAAACGATGGTACAATGAATGTATTATTTAGCATAAAATAATAGCCAGTACTTATCATTAATCTAAAAGTCCCTATGCCTATAACTTCAACCGAATTTCCAGCTTCCATATAGATGTATCTCTCATCTTTACCGGGGATTCGGTAATTCAGGCAATCCTGCATACATGAACTAATGTGAGTTGTTGCACCAGAATACAACCACCATGTATATTTAAGGAATTGAAACCAAATTTGCCTTAGTACAAACAAGATCAAATGACATACCATTCTGAATTTGCCATTCGCGATACTTAGATGAAGCGTTTATCAAATCTGTTGGGCAAGAACGAAGAATGAATACAAAAAACATGTATAAGAAACTACATAATGAATAAAGTGATTAACTATATCAATGAATCCCATCAAAAAGATAATCAACATGACATCAAAACTAATCTTTGGATTGCGAATTGACTCATAATTTGATTTATCTTAGGGTAATAAGTGACTTTAAACAACACATTTCAAATACTTGCCTTCCTTTGGGCAGGTTCAAGTATTAAAAATGTCCTAACATTTAAGGTATTTGTTACCCGGCAATAAAGAATATAAACAACTCATTTTAAATACTTGCATTCCTTTGGGATGGTTCAAAGTATTTAAAATGACCAAACGTTTTATTCAATTATTACCCCATGAATGTAAATATTTAGTCAATAACAAGATCTCCTTTGGGAAATACATATTACCACATATTAATATAAACATTCATCACATTACAATTTCGTATCTAAACAACGTAAATCACTTTGGCGACAATATTGTTTAGAAATGAATGAAATTGTTAAGCATATAATTAATCACAAGTTTAGGATTGACAATGTATGTTTTAACTCAAAATTGTGGCAAATAATGAAAAATTATTGAAAATATGAAAATATGGAAACATGGACTGCTCGGCCGAGCAAGGGCTATGCCTTGACCGAGCACTAATTGTCCAGAATTTCAAAAGGCAACTAATGAAATGCACGGCCGCACCAAGGGAAGTGCACGACCCCTGCAAAGAGAAGTGCACGGCCGCTCCAAGAAGAAGCGTATGGCCGCTCCAAGGAGAAACTGTTTGTTCCCTTTGATTGACCTGTTCATGAGTGCTCGGCCGAGTCAAGGAAAGTGCTCGGCCGAGCAAGCCTATTTTCCAGAAAATTTTTCTTCACAAGAGATTAATGGCAAGCAAAATTAATGCTTAACCAAGACATGAATACACAAGTCGATCCAATACGGTTGTGTGACATAAAATGCTCTGTTGTGTCAATGGGATAATCTTGCACTTAAATTAATATGGTCAAACAAGTAGATCTAGATTTGCACACTCCATACATCATACAATGTTGGCTATGCAAATGGAATAATCTTGCTTGAACCATCATGTCCTTTTGAGTAAAACTTCAATATATATTCTGAATTTAATCAAGTAATGAATATTAACACAATACTCTAGAATCCGAATTAGAGTAACATAACAAATTCAAGAACACATGATAAACATGGAATCTTATCAAGAATTAAAAGCATAATAAAACATGAAGGCTTTTCATAATACTCAAACTTGATCTAGAATATGAGTTGGCTCTGATACCAATTGTTGGAACATAATGATCGGTCGATCTGACTGATGGCTGAGATCGGGTCATGCCCGTATGGAGAATTGGATCGTTAGGTCGGACTAAGCTAGGTCGGGACCTCGTAGGTCGGACAATGAGCTTAGGTCGACTTGATCATGTTGATGGGCCTAGTAATAATTGTGCCTAGCCCACTGAGAACGTGGTGGCAATAATAGATAAATGGTTGGGCTTTACTCGCTGGGCCTACCTCGTCACTTTTACTCTGTTCAAATATGATGGGACAATCTATATAATATTTAAAACCAAAAACATTCCTAGGCCTCTCAGCCCATCCACGTGTAAATATGAGCTGGAATTCCACGTGTAAATCCAGCTGCCTATCTCCCCTTCTCATTCCCATCTTATCCCCTCGAAACGCACAACAATTCCCTCTTCCCGTCACATACGTCGCCGGCCAATTCCTTGATGGGTTATTTGCCAGATTCAATTTGCCAATTCCTTGATGCAAGTTTCAATTCCTTGACGCAGCAGCCATCTCCCTCTTCTCGTCACATACGTCGCCGGCCAATTCCTTGATGGGTCATTTGCCAGATTCAATTTGCCAATTCCTTGATGCAAGTTTCAATTCCTTGAATCAGCAGCCATCTCCCTCTTCCCGTCACATACGTCGCCGGCCAATTCCTTGATGGGTCATTTGCCAGGTTCAATTTTCCAATTCCTTGATGCAAGTTTCAATTCCTTGATGGTCATTTGCCAGATTCAATTCCATGTTTGGAGGAAATTGTATTTTAGGAATGTGGGGTTTGACAATTAGGCATCAGTATATTTAAGCGGATTTGTTGGGATTAGCCGCTAATCCCCTTACTAATTTTCCCGATTATGATCCATTCCATATTCGACGCTGGGCCGCTTCAGCGTGTTAAATAGACGAGAAACCATTCATTCCCTGCTTCTCCTCTGCTCAGACGATCATTCTAAGGTGAGTTCTTCATCTCATTAGTCGATTTCTTCTTCAATTGTTTTCTTCCGTATAACTAACGCAAATTTAGGACCTCTCTTTTCTCCTACACCTATTGTGATTTGAATTGCCTTTGGTTGTTTGCAATTAAACTTTGATTTGAATTGCCTTTGGTTGATTGCATACAAGTTGTTTGATGAATTGACCATGAGAATAAGTTAAATGCTAATCTATAATTTTCAATCTTGATTATACTGTTGTCCATGTTGGTTTTGGTTTTTTGTCTACCTGTCATTTGATTGTTGCCATGGAAACCGCGATGGGAATGGTATGCCCGCTGACTAATTATTGTCAGTATCTATGAAGTATTCAAACTTATAAGTTAAAATGGAACAGAGTTGCATTACATTCTTTCTTTAGTCAGCTATACTTGGTCTTAATTTTAATCTGAAGTCTTTGTAGTTTCTTACGGAGTATTTGGTATGTCATTGGCCTCGAAATAGAAGATGAAATATGTTTGAGCGAATAAAAGAGTATTCCCAGCATGTTATTGTGAATGATAATATCATTCAAAACATAGCATGCTGGGAATACTCTTTTAGATGCCTTGAACTCATGAGACTTCCATGAGAGCTGTTTAAGGGGGCACTTCTGCCATTGCCGAGAATGCTATGTTTAATCTCTTACCATTCTGAAATGATCTAAAAATCTAAAATGGAAATTGTAGTTGGTCCATGTAGCAAACACTGTTTCAGTAAGATTTCTAATTATATAATTTTTGATTTTTGTCCTATCAAATTACATCTCTGTTCATTTTTTCTCGATATTTGGTAAAAGAATATAGCCAGAGAAATTCGGATGCGAAAAAGTATTTATTATAAAGGTTTTCTAAGATTTTCTGAGAAGAGAAATTCAGATGCAAAAAAGTATCAGCTATATCTTTGTTCTCCTGTTGATTATAAGTTAAAATGGAACAGAGTTGCATTACATTCTTTCTTTAGTCAGCTATACTTGGTCTTAATTTTAATCTGAAGTCTTTGTAGTTTCTTATGGAGTATTTGGTATGTCATTGGCCTCGAAATAGAAGATGAAATATGTTTGAGCGAATAAAATATTAATAGTAAATGACTCAGAAAAGGTGGAACTTAGAACAGAAATGAGGTAATCATTTTCCAAACAGATGCAACCTGCCTCTGCTTAACTCATAGGTTTATCCTGCATTTCATGAGTACATATCTTTTCCATTTCTGATGGTTTAGCACCATGCATAATAACATTTAGGTTGCATATATACTGTATTAGGTCAAGTTAATTATTGCTATGATGATAAAGTTATAAATAGGTCTTGAAGAAAGTGCACATTGTATTCCATTCTCAATAAGGGTAGCCAAGGAAGTCAATCCTACCAAAGAAACCTTACCCGAGAAAAAGGAAGAATAATGGCAAGAGTCAAGTGTTTGGGCTGTGGAAGCAAATATATATACCTGCCTAAAGATTTTGGACTCGTGAGTGAATGTTGTCCTCGAAGGTTTTTGTTGAAAAATCAAGGTGTTTTGAATGATATTATCATTCACAATAACATGCTGGGAATACTCTTTTAGATGCCTTGAACTCATGAGACTCCATGAGAGCTGTTTAAGGGGGCACTTCTGCCATTGCCGAGAATGCTATGTTTAATCTCTTACCATTCTGAAATGATCTAAAAATCTAAAATGGAAATTGTAGTTGGTCCATGTAGCAAACACTGTTTCAGTAAGATTTCTAATTATATAATATCAGTTTTGTGGATGTTTACGCTAGCACCCATCTTCGAAATTCTACAGCGCCCGATCAACCTCCGCAATGGGTTGACGATCGCTCTGCTAATGCCTTTGTAAGTAAACTATCATTAAATGACTTGATTTTGAATATGTAAATTTATTTATGTACCTTACATTGTGTATATGATTATAATTGTTTGTTTTATTTTGACAGGCTGCATATCAAGCCGCCGTTGTTCTCGAAGGAACGCCTCCCGGCGAGCCCGTCCCCTTCGTGCCTGATGTTTGGCACTCGGTCACCTCTGAGGGACATCCAAAGAGAGGAGCCCGAGTGTTAGGGATGGGGGATTACGGGCGGCAATGCCCGTCGACGTCGACCGGCCGTCGGCGAAATGATGCCCCGCCCACGTATGATCTGAGGGTTGACACTCTGGAGGCTGCGTTGGAGGAGGAGAGACGCGAGCGGGCAAAGCTTGCGGAGGCTTTGGCGGTTCAGACGCAGATGCAGGAGGAGAATGATCGGCGTCATGCAGAGATTCAAAGACAACATGCAGAGACTCAAAGACAATTGGCGCTGTTGATGGCTCATCTCGGCCAGGACTTCCAGGGTAATTTCGAGCCTCACCCGAGTTGATTGCGGACTTTTTTAGACATTTTTGTATTAATTTATACTTGTTTGTAAACATTTGAGACATTTGGTACCCGCGGGAGCCCCTCCCCCCTCCCCCCCTCTCCCCTCTCCCCCCCTCTCCCCCCCTCCCCCCCTCTCCCCCTCCCGAATTGGTACGGTGGTACGGTGATATTTAGTTTTTATTTGGTACGGTGGTACAGTTTCTTATCATCATAACCAAAGTGGTTATCTATCCATATTTATCTTCTTCATTCAGTCTATTTATCCATATGATACTGTTATATATCAGGTAATGGCAACAAGTAAGTTAATTGCTGTTAAAGCTATTGATAAGAGGAGCAGAGGTCGTACCATAAATGTTCGGATATTACGCCTATGGAAGCGCGAAGATACTAAATACAAAAAAGTTACCGTTGAGATGTTACTTATGGATGATGAGGTTAGTCAACCAATACTCTCTTTATATACTATTTAATCATTCAATATAATTTCGCAATTAAATCATTTTACTTCTCAATTTCTTTTTATTAATATTTTATAATGAATTTATTAGGGATCTAAAATCCAGGAAGCTATTCCACCTAGCATGTCATCCGAGTTCAAAGATATGTTTAAAGAGTGGGAAATGAAAAAAATATCTAATTTTGGAATTGAACCGAATGCCATCACAATTGTCCAAAAAGCAATTGTAAACCATGAATGGAAATTATCATTCGATTTAGCTACCACTGCATCTGAGGTGGATACATCGGTAAATATTTCTGACAATGGCTTTGATTTCACTCCCTTTAGCCTATTTGGGAGTGATCCACATAAAAGTGTCAATGCTGATTATGTGTTCGGTGAGTATTTTAACACACAATTTTTGTTCGTTAATTAATTAGGCTAATAACTAACATTATATATTTTTCTTTACTGTAGATGTAATCGGTGAGGTGGTATTACCAATAAATGATTTTGAATATGTTAGTGCAGCCAAGGCAAGGAAGCTGGATATTAAACTGGTAGATAATGGGTACGTTATAAACGATGATTTAATATATTTACATGAATTTTTCACATACATGGTAACTATTTAATCAGCTTTATTAATCCCCTTCTAATATATTACAGGGGAATGGAGCTAGATGTTATCTTATGGGAGTCGTATGGAGGTCAACTAAAAAGTTTTATTCAAAACAGGGGACAAGATTCAGAGGAACCAATCGTACTGATTTTACAGTTCGTGATGTGTTCAAGATATATGGGTAATATGTTATCTTTTTAAATTGATTACTATCTCTAAATTATATTTAAAAGTATTTTTTACTTAATGCTAAAATTAAAAATTGTTATATTATACAGGGAAGAGTCGTGTTTCTACCATGAAGCACGCAACAAAACTTCTTATAAATCCCGATGTTCCTGAATTAAAAGAATTTGATAAAAAGTAAGTCCCTTTAATTCTAATGACACATTTTAGACACTATTACACGTTTATGTTTTTTTTCTAGATGATTTTAATATTACTTTCACTATTTATTTAACAGGCATGGCAATGGAGTTTCATCCATGGGTCGCAGTCTCACTACTATAACAGATGATAGCAAGTTCATCAGTGGTGACGAGTGGTTCAAAATCGAAGATGTCAAGACTATAGATGAGTTGCTCAAATGTAGTGAGGTACAAAGCAAAATTTGAATAATTTTTTATTCATTAATAGTATGTTGGTGATTATTGAACTATATATTAATTTTTACAGGTTGGCTTATACACTACATTCGCTGAAATAGTTGATGTTGACCCGCATTGTAACTGGTACTACCAAGCTTGCAGCAACAAGAAATGTAACAAAGGAGTTGACAGGAACTCAACGAAATGTCCAAAGTGTAGTACACCATACACCAACCTCATTCCAAGGTATATGTCGTTACAATTTTTTACCTTCACATAATTCATTTATAAATTTATAGTGTTTTCATAGCTGTTAATGATTTGATTTGTAACCGCCTTTCCTTCTAGGTTCAAAATTAAGATTGTTGTCATTGACGAAAAGGATGATAATGGAGATGAGTCTTACTTTATGCTGTTTGATGCATGTGCATCTAATATGCTTAATATGTCCGCTTCCCAAGTAGTTGCTGAAATATCAGTGGTAGTTATTCTATTTTACAATTTTTCCAGCTAATACACTCCCTCCGTCCCACCCGACTTAGTATTGTTGCAAAAATGATTTTACTTTGAACATAAAATAAGATTTTTTTTTTAAATCTTATAAACAGTTATGAATTCATTATTAATAACACTTTCAAACTACAAATTTATATTTTTATTAGGACTATTTTTTTAATTGCTTGGACAAACGACAATCATGTTTATAAAAAACTGTAGCGAGCAGGACGGAGGGAGTATGTATCGTTTTATTTCATAATGTATAATATTGTGCCTGATTGAATGGTCAGTCGGATTAATTGCCTGGAACGTTTTGCAAAATGTTTGGAAAAAAATATCTATTTCGGGTGGAGATTGATGAGAGAACAAAAGATGCCGTCGGTGATAAACGTACTTTCACTGTGAGAAAAGTGACATGGGATGCCCTCTTGATTGATAAGTATTTGTCACTCACCAATTCTGATGTAAGTACAATCCATCTTGCGTCATTTATATATAAATTTATATGCTATAAATATTGAATTTTGTTATCCATACCTATTGACACGCTGGTGTAGGGCACATATATGTTGGATTGTGGGGCAATTTGTTCCCGTTTACTTGATATATAGTCGAATTGTGTGGTAGTCTCTGTTTCCCTTTATTTGATACATAGTTGAATTGTGTAGCAGTCTGTTCCCCTTTACTTAATACATAGTCGAATTGTGTGGTAGTCTGTTTTGTTGGAACATTAACGATCCATTAACCATGGACCGACTCACAACTAGATTAAGAATGAGAAGAAGAAGAAGACGAAGACGGAAGCGTGTACCTTGTGATTCCATGATTATGTTCTTGATCTTGTTCTTGAATAAATGAGAAAGTAGGAAGATAATCTTCAAACTAGGGAAGAGTAGATCTTCTAAATGATAGTGCCCACACTTGATCTTCTTAGTGAATAAAGAGAAGATTTGTGACTGAATTTTGTGAAATGAATAAGTGTCTCTAAATGGCTGATGGATAGCCTTTATATAGATAGAGAAGGGGCACTTCATTTAGGGACTACACCCTTTCATAAAGAAGGCGATGAGAAGTTACCATTATGCCCATCATTTAATGGTACTTACACCTAATGGAATTCTACATATTTGGTCTATACTTTAACATTATTAAATGATTATAACATATGGAATTAAATAACACATATTATTAATCCATGTTCTAACAATCTCCCACTTGGATTAATATTAATATGTATCTTTTACTAAATAAATTCCTTAATCATTTATAACATGAACGACAACCCTTATGTGCACGTTTATTGTCATCCAACACAATCCCGTCCATTAGTCTTATAAGTATAGGGACTAAAGGGGCAGTCGTTGTAATTGATTCGCAACTAAACCCACATTAATCACATATATATATCCAACTAAACGACATAGATTAAGTATAGATATGTAGCATGGAATATTAATGAATATATATGAAGAACGCATATATACATTCTCCAACTAGTCCTACTTAACCAAATGAGATCAATATAAATAATAACAACACAAAGAAATAGATAACAACACAAACTCCCACTGATTTAAGCATTATCAAAAGTCGTTTCACCCATATGAGCAGTATGCTCGTGAAACATCAAAAGAGATTACACTTTACAAAATGGATCCAATAACATGGAGTTTGATCCTATAAGTTGTATATCTATTTGTTCATTTTATACTTATTTCTCTTCAACAAGAGACATAACCATATGATGTCTTTCGACATCTTTTCATCCACTAAAACATAATCGGAATACTTAATGATCTCAAAATGATCCGATTTTATATACATAAGCATGTAGTTTAATATTTTATAGGTACTTCATCATTCTTTTGGATGCGACTTAATGTTCTTCTTTCCGAATTGCTTTGGTATTGACCAAGCAACCCAATAATAAATGCAAGGTTTGTACGAGTACAGACTTACGCATACATTAAGCTTCCTACTGCCGGTGCATAAGGGATATTTTCCATATACTTGGATTCAAAATTAATTTTAGGACATTTACTTTAAACTGAATTTATCTCCCTTAGAGACAGGGGTGTCATGTGGTTTACAATTTTCCATGCTAAACCTTTGTAATACCTTCTCTATATAGCTCCTTTTGTGATAATCCCAAAATACCTCGTGAATGATCATGATGAATTTGGATTCCCAATACAAAAGATGTCTTACCAAGATCTTTCATCTCAAATTTGTTTGAGAGAAATTTCTTGGTTTCCTTTAGAAGGTCCTTATCATTACTAGCAAGAAAAATATCATCCAAATATCATCCACATATAAGACCAAAATAATAAATCTACTCCCACTGAACTTATGGTACACACAATCTTCACCAAGATTCATTTCAAAGCAAAATGAAAGAATAACTTGATTAAATTTTAAGTACCATTGACGAGATGCTTGCTTAAGCCCATAAATGGATTTCTTAAGTTTATAAACCAGTTGACTAGTTTGATCCGAATTAGTCACAATTTCTGGTTTCTTCATATAGATAGTTTCCTCAATATCACCATTGAAAAAAACTGTCTTATTATCCATTTGATGAAACTTAAGATCATAATGTGCCACTAATGCCATAATGATCATAAAAGAGGTTTTTAGAAGATAACGAAAAAAAATGTTTCTTTATAATCAATGTCTTCCTTTTGAGTAAATCCATTAGCAACAAGACGTGCCTTATATCTTTCCATATTACCTTGCTAATCCCTTTTGATTTTAAATATCAATTTATAACCAATAGGTTTTACACCTTCAGGTAATGGGACAAGATCCCAAATGTCATTGTCTTTTATTGATTTTAACTCCTCATTAATGGCATTGATCCACTTATGAGAATTAGAACTATTAATGGCTTCATGGAAGGTGATTAGATCATCTCCCACTAAACCTAAGGTGTCCTCATTCTCCGCAAGATACATATCATAAATATCCGGAATAGAACTTCTTCTTTCTCTAGTAGATCTTCTTAAGGGCACTGGTTCATCCTCAAATTGAGGTTGTTGAATTTCCTCATGTCCAACATTCTCATGTTGTCCGTTATTTACGGGAGTCTCTATATTATTTTGAATTGTATGTTCTTGTTGAATTTCGTGTACAATTACTTGATTTCCAACAAGAACTAAAGTTAGAGGAATAGAGTGGTTCCTCTAACTTCTTCAAATTCAAATAGATCAGATCAAATTCAAAATAGATCAGATCATTACTTATTTCTCCCACTAAATTCAACATCCTCAAAGAACCTAACATTGTCAATCTCGAAAAATGTTCTAGTTTTCGGGTCATAAAATTTATATCCCCTAGATCTCTTAGCATACCTTACAAAGTAACTACCAACTTTCTTAACGTCCATACGGAGTTTTGTCGGTAGCCTTTGAAGCAAATCTATTGAGAATATAAGTAGCGGTTTTTAATGCTTCGCCCATAATGAGTGAGGTAAAGAAGTACAAGAAAACATACTTCTTACCATATACTTAAGGATTCTATTATGTCTCTCCAATATACTATGCTAGGTTTGCCTGGCATGGTGTAGTGAGGGACAATCCTACACTCTTCAAAATAGCGAGTATAAAGGACCCGGACGTTATTCACCTAATACGTTATACCGTCCGTAGTTTTTACTACCATGATCGGATTTAACGTTCTTAATAGTCTTTCTTATGCCTTAAAAGACTTAAAAACGTCCAATGATTGAAACTTTACATGAAGAAAATAATGTATCCATAACGAGAGTAATCATCCATGAACGTAATGAAATATTTGTTTGACCATTCCATGAAGGATTAATGAATGGTCCACAAATGTTCATATGAATTAGTTCCAAGACGTTTGATACTCTCAAAATTCTATTTCCTTTAATGTTTGTAAATTTATTCTTTAAAACACTTAATGCAAAAGTTTTATCCGGAGTATCAAGTTGTTTTAGGATTCTCTCCGACATAAGCTTTATCAATTCTCCCTTTGGAGATATGACCCAAACGTCTATGCCATAGAATACAATAATTTTCACTTGATAAATTTTGCTTAGTGCCTTTAGTTTTGGTTTCATTATTATGGGACTCATTCATTTTCTTGACTGTGTCAAGTAAATTAAGATTATCGATATATGACTAAGTACTAGTACCAACAAGTTTGGAATTTAAAATAAAGATCACATTTATTATTACCAAAAGAACAAGAGTAACCTTCCTTGTCCAAAATTGTGATATATATTAAATTCCATCTAAAAGATGGTACAATGAATGTATTATTTAATACAAAATAATAGCCAAGATTTCTTAACATTAATCTAAAATCCCTATGCCTATAACTTCAACCGAATTTCCAGCTTCTATATAGATGTATTTCTCATCTTCACTGGGGATTCGGTAATTCAGGCAACCCTGCATACATGAACTAATGTGAGTTGTTGCACCAAATACAACCACTATGTATATTAAGGAATTGAAACCAAATTTGCCTTAGTACAAACAAGACCAAATGACATACCATTCCGAATTCGCCATTCGCGATACTTATGGTAGTCATTCTTCATGCGAGTAAGGTCCTTGCAAAAGAAGCATTTCTTGACTTTATGATCCTTAAATGAACCCTTATGCTTCTTACTTGCAACCACAATTTCCTTCCCTCTTCTCTTAATCCCACGAGAAGAAGTAAATGCTGAGTGAGTACTTTCTAATTTAAGATATTTCATCCTATCTTCCTCTAATGTCATATGTGAAAGTGATCCATTAATAATCCACTTGTACTTTCGACATTTATAGGTCACCTCAAAAGGACCAAATTGAGGAGGAAGATAGATCAAAACTAAGTGCACGAGCAAATCTTCCGAAATCTCTAACTTAAGTGCCTTTAGTTTGATCGAAAGATGAAATAATTCAATAATGCACTCCCGAAGATTTTCTTCACCCTTGTACCGTATGGAAACAAGTTTCCACAAGAATTCAAAGAAAAACTCAGCATTTTCGATCTCAGAGACATTGTCCAAAAATGTCTTTGAAACTGCATTTTCCATGATCATTAGACTCACGCGGTTGGACCGTTCCCATTGCTCAACATTTTTCCGTTCTATAACGGTATTTCCTTTAGTGAGAGCAGCGGAACTTGATTCCCCTAATGCGTGATCGATGTCCATATTGCCTAAGATCATCGTTATATTATTTTTCCAAGTTTTAAGTTTAGTCCCAAAAGAAGCAAAGGTACATCATTTATAGCAATAGTTACGGATGAAGCATTAATCAAATCTGAAGGAGAAGAACAAGAATGAAACAAAACATATATAAGAAACTACACAATGATTAATTATATCAAATGAATTCCATCAAAATAAAAGATAATCAATATGACATCAAGACTAATCTTTGGATTGCGAATTGACTCACAATTTGATTTATCTTAGGGTAAACAAATAGCTTAAACAATACATTTTAAATACTTGCCTTCCTTTGGGCCGGTTCAAGTATAGAAAATGTCCTAAAGTTTAAGGTACTTGTTTCCGGTAATAAAGAATATAAACAATTCATTTTAAACACCCGCCTTCCTTTGGGATGGTTCACAGCATTTAAAATGACCGAAAGTTTAGTTCAATTATTACCCCATGAATGTAAATACTTAGTCAATAACAAGGTTTCCTTTGGGAATCAAGCATGTTATCACATATCAATATTTACATTCATCACTTTAACAAATTTGTATTTAAATAACGTAAATTGCTTTGGCAACAATATTATTTAAACAATGAATAAATTTGTTTAAGCATATAATTAATCATACTTTAGGGCACTTAAGATTTTAAAGTAATTTCTGAAAATTTAAATGGTAAACCAACAAGTGAAATGTGTTATTAAAATATAGTATCCTTTTGTTCTACCCGTCCATTCTCAAGTTTAATAACTCTAAGAACCACCGAAGCGCGACTGGTGTCCAGATACTATAACTTACTAACAAATTTTCACAAAATTCTGGTCAAAACTCAAAAAATCTCTCTTCCCTAGCCAGAGCACGACTCGTGCCCACGAGCACGAACTCGTTTCAAAGCTCCCAAGTCGTTCTGATTAAAACCAGGCTTTGATACCAATTGTTGGAACATTAACGATCCATTAACCATGGACCGACTCACAACTAGATTAAGAATGAGAAGAAGAAGAAGATGAAGACGGAAGCGTGTACCTTGTGATTCCATGATTATGTTCTTGATCTTGTTCTTGAATAAATGAGAAAGTAGGAAGATAATCTTTAAAGTAGGGAAGAGTAGATCTTCTAAATGATAGTGCCCACACTTGATCTTCTTAGTGAATAAAGAGAAGATTTGTGACTGAATTTTGTGAAATGAATAAGTGTCTCTAAATGGCTGATGGATAGCCTTTATATAGATAGAGAAGGGGCACTTCATTTAGGGACTACACCCTTTCATAAAGAAGGCGGTGAGAAGTTACCATTATGCCCATCATTTAATGGTACTTACACCTAATGGAATTCTACATATTTGGTCTATACTTTAACATTATTAAATGATTATAACATATGGAATTAAATAACACATATTATTAATCCATGTTCTAACAATCTCCCACTTGGATTAATATTAATATGTATCTTTTACTAAATAAATTCCTTAATCATTTATAACATGAACGACAACCCTTATGTGCACGTTTATTGTCATCCAACACAATCCCGTCCATTAGTCTTATAAGTATAGGGACTAAAGGGGCAGTCGTTGTAATTGATTCGCAACTAAACCCACATTAATCACATATATATATCCAACTAAACGACATAGATTAAGTATAGATATGTAGCATGGAATATTAATGAATATATATGAAGAACGCATATATACATTCTCCAACTAGTCCTACTTAACCAAATGAGATCAATATAAATAATAACAACACAAAGAAATAGATAACAACACAAACTCCCACTGATTTAAGCATTATCAAAAGTCGTTTCACCCATATGAGCAGTATGCTCGTGAAACATCAAAAGAGATTACACTTTACAAAATGGATCCAATAACATGGAGTTTGATCCTATAAGTTGTATATCTATTTGTTCATTTTATACTTATTTCTCTTCAACAAGAGACATAACCATATGATGTCTTTCGACATCTTTTCATCCACTAAAACATAATCGGAATACTTAATGATCTCAAAATGATCCGATTTTATATACATAAGCATGTAGTTTAATATTTTATAGGTACTTCATCATTCTTTTGGATGCGACTTAATGTTCTTCTTTCCGAATTGCTTTGGTATTGACCAAGCAACCCAATAATAAATGCAAGGTTTGTACGAGTACAGACTTACGCATACATTAAGCTTCCTACCTGTAGGTGCATAAGGGATATTTTCCATATACTTGGATTCAAAATTAATTTTAGGACATTTACTTTAAACTGAATTTATCTCCCTTAGAGACAGGGGTGTCATGTGGTTTACAATTTTCCATGCTAAACCTTTGTAATACCTTCTCTATATAGCTCCTTTTGTGATAATCCCAAAATACCTCGTGAATGATCATGATGAATTTGGATTCCCAATACAAAAGATGTCTTACCAAGATCTTTCATCTCAAATTTGTTTGAGAGAAATTTCTTGGTTTCCTTTAGAAGGTCCTTATCATTACTAGCAAGAAAAATATCATCCAAATATCATCCACATATAAGACCAAAATAATAAATCTACTCCCACTGAACTTATGGTACACACAATCTTCACCAAGATTCATTTCAAAGCAAAATGAAAGAATAACTTGATTAAATTTTAAGTACCATTGACGAGATGCTTGCTTAAGCCCATAAATGGATTTCTTAAGTTTATAAACCAGTTGACTAGTTTGATCCGAATTAGTCACAATTTCTGGTTTCTTCATATAGATAGTTTCCTCAATATCACCATTGAAAAAAACTGTCTTATTATCCATTTGATGAAACATAAGATCATAATGTGCCACTAATGCCATAATGATCATAAAAGAGGTTTTTAGAAGATACCGAAAAAAAATGTTTCTTTATAATCAATGTCTTCCTTTTGAGTAAATCCATTAGCAACAAGACGTGCCTTATATCTTTCCATATTACCTTGCTAATCCCTTTTGATTTTAAATATCAATTTATAACCAATAGGTTTTACACCTTCAGGTAATGGGACAAGATCCCAAATGTCATTGTCTTTTATTGATTTTAACTCCTCATTAATGGCATTGATCCACTTATGAGAATTAGAACTATTAATGGCTTCATGGAAGGTGATTAGATCATCTCCCACTAAACCTAAGGTGTCCTCATTCTCCGCAAGATACATATCATAAATATCCGGAATAGAACTTCTTCTTTCTCTAGTAGATCTTCTTAAGGGCACTGGTTCATCCTCAAATTGAGGTTGTTGAATTTCCTCATGTCCAACATTCTCATGTTGTCCGTTATTTACGGGAGTCTCTATATTATTTTGAATTGTATGTTCTTGTTGAATTTCAGGTACAATTACTTGATTTCCAACAAGAACTAAAGTTAGAGGAATAGAGTGGTTCCTCTAACTTCTTCAAATTCAAATAGATCAGATCAAATTCAAAATAGATCAGATCATTACTTATTTCTCCCACTAAATTCAACATCCTCAAAGAACCTAACATTGTCAATCTCGAAAAATGTTCTAGTTTTCGGGTCATAAAATTTATATCCCCTAGATCTCTTAGCATACCTTATAAAGTAACTACCAACTTTCTTAACGTCCATACGGAGTTTTGTCGGTAGCCTTTGAAGCAGCTCTATTGAGAATATAAGTAGCGGTTTTTAATGCTTCGCCCATAATGAGTGAGGTAAAGAAGTACAAGAAAACATACTTCTTACCATATACTTAAGGATTCTATTATGTCTCTCCAATATACTATGCTAGGTTTGCCTGGCATGGTGTAGTGAGGGACAATCCTACACTCTTCAAAATAGCGAGTATAAAGGACCTGGACGTTATTCACCTAATACGTTATACCGTCCGTAGTTTTTACTACCATGATCGGATTTAACGTTCTTAATAGTCTTTCTTATGCCTTAAAAGACTTAAAAACGTCCAATGATTGAAACTTTACATGAAGAAAATAATGTATCCATAACGAGAGTAATCATCCATGAACGTAATGAAATATTTGTTTGACCATTCCATGAAGGATTAATGAATGGTCCACAAATGTTCATATGAATTAGTTCCAAGACGTTTGATACTCTCAAAATTCTATTTCCTTTAATGTTTGTAAATTTATTCTTTAAAACACTTAATGCAAAAGTTTTATCCGGAGTATCAAGTTGTTTTAGGATTCTCTCCGACATAAGCTTTATCAATTCTCCCTTTGGAGATATGACCCAAACGTCTATGCCATAGAATACAATAATTTTCACTTGATAAATTTTGCTTAGTGCCTTTAGTTTTGGTTTCATTATTATGGGACTCATTCATTTTCTTGACTGTGTCAAGTAAATTAAGATTATCGATATATGACTAAGTACTAGTACCAACAAGTTTGGAATTTAAAATAAAGATCACATTTATTATTACCAAAAGAACAAGAGTAACCTTCCTTGTCCAAAATTGTGATATATATTAAATTCCATCTAAAAGATGGTACAATGAATGTATTATTTAATACAAAATAATAGCCAGTACTTAACATTAATCTAAAATCCCTATGCCTATAACTTCAACCGAATTTCCAGCTTCTATATAGATGTATTTCTCATCTTCACTGGGGATTCGGTAATTCAGGCAACCCTGCATACATGAACTAATGTGAGTTGTTGCACCAAATACAACCACTATGTATATTAAGGAATTGAAACCAAATTTGCCTTAGTACAAACAAGACCAAATGACATACCATTCTGAATTCGCCATTCGCGATACTTATGGTAGTCATTCTTCATGCGAGTAAGGTCCTTGCAAAAGAAGCATTTCTTGACTTTATGATCCTTAAATGAACCCTTATGCTTCTTACTTGCAACCACAATTTCCTTCCCTCTTCTCTTAATCCCACGAGAAGAAGTAAATGCTGAGTGAGTACTTTCTAATTTAAGATATTTCATCCTATCTTCCTCTAATGTCATATGTGAAAGTGATCCATTAATAATCCACTTGTACTTTCGACATTTATAGGTCACCTCAAAAGGACCAAATTGAGGAGGAAGATAGATCAAAACTAAGTGCACGAGCAAATCTTCCGAAATCTCTAACTTAAGTGCCTTTAGTTTGATCGAAAGATGAAATAATTCAATAATGCACTCCCGAAGATTTTCTTCACCCTTGTACCGTATGGAAACAAGTTTCCACAAGAATTCAAAGAAAAACTCAGCATTTTCGATCTCAGAGACATTGTCCAAAAATGTCTTTGAAACTGCATTTTCCATGATCATTAGACTCACGCGGTTGGACCGTTCCCATTGCTCAACATTTTTCCGTTCTATAACGGTATTTCCTTTAGTGAGAGCAGCGGAACTTGATTCCCCTAATGCGTGATCGATGTCCATATTGCCTAAGATCATCGTTATATTATTTTTCCAAGTTTTAAGTTTAGTCCCAGTAAGCAAAGGTACATCATTTATAGCAATAGTTACGGATGAAGCATTAATCAAATCTGAAGGAGAAGAACAAGAATGAAACAAAACATATATAAGAAACTACACAATGATTAATTATATCAAATGAATTCCATCAAAATAAAAGATAATCAATATGACATCAAGACTAATCTTTGGATTGCGAATTGACTCACAATTTGATTTATCTTAGGGTAAACAAATAGCTTAAACAATACATTTTAAATACTTGCCTTCCTTTGGGCCGGTTCAAGTATAGAAAATGTCCTAAAGTTTAAGGTACTTGTTTCCCGGTAATAAAGAATATAAACAATTCATTTTAAACACCCGCCTTCCTTTGGGATGGTTCACAGCATTTAAAATGACCGAAAGTTTAGTTCAATTATTACCCCATGAATGTAAATACTTAGTCAATAACAAGGTTTCCTTTGGGAATCAAGCATGTTATCACATATCAATATTTACATTCATCACTTTAACAAATTTGTATTTAAATAACGTAAATTGCTTTGGCAACAATATTATTTAAACAATGAATAAATTTGTTTAAGTATATAATTAATCATACTTTAGGGCACTTAAGATTTTAAAGTAATTTCTGAAAATTTAAATGGTAAACCAACAAGTGAAATGTGTTATTAAAATATAGTATCCTTTTGTTCTACCCGTCCATTCTCAAGTTTAATAACTCTAAGAACCACCGAAGCGCGACTGGTGTCCAGATACTATAACTTACTAACAAATTTTCACAAAATTCTGGTCAAAACTCAAAAAATCTCTCTTCCCTAGCCAGAGCACGACTCGTGCCCACGAGCATGAACTCGTTTCAAAGCTCCCAAGTCGTTCTGATTAAAACCAGGCTTTGATACCAATTGTTGGAACATTAACGATCCATTAACCATGGACCGACTCACAACTAGATTAAGAATGAGAAGAAGAAGAAGACGAAGACGGAAGCGTGTACCTTGTGATTCCATGATTATGTTCTTGATCTTGTTCTTGAATAAATGAGAAAGTAGGAAGATAATCTTCAAAGTAGGGAAGAGTAGATCTTCTAAATGATAGTGCCCACACTTGATCTTCTTAGTGAATAAAGAGAAGATTTGTGACTGAATTTTGTGAAATGAATAAGTGTCTCTAAATGGCTGATGGATAGCCTTTATATAGATAGAGAAGGGGCACTTCATTTAGGGACTACACCCTTTCATAAAGAAGGCGGTGAGAAGTTACCATTATGCCCATCATTTAATGGTACTTACACCTAATGGAATTCTACATATTTGGTCTATACTTTAACATTATTAAATGATTATAACATATGGAATTAAATAACACATATTATTAATCCATGTTCTAACAATCTCCCACTTGGATTAATATTAATATGTATCTTTTACTAAATAAATTCCTTAATCATTTATAACATGAACGACAACCCTTATGTGCACGTTTATTGTCATCCAACACAATCCCGTCCATTAGTCTTATAAGTATAGGGACTAAAGGGGCAGTCGTTGTAATTGATTCGCAACTAAACCCACATTAATCACATATATATATCCAACTAAACGACATAGATTAAGTATAGATATGTAGCATGGAATATTAATGAATATATATGAAGAACGCATATATACATTCTCCAACTAGTCCTACTTAACCAAATGAGATCAATATAAATAATAACAACACAAAGAAATAGATAACAACACAAACTCCCACTGATTTAAGCATTATCAAAAGTCGTTTCACCCATATGAGCAGTATGCTCGTGAAACATCAAAAGAGATTACACTTTACAAAATGGATCCAATAACATGGAGTTTGATCCTATAAGTTGTATATCTATTTGTTCATTTTATACTTATTTCTCTTCAACAAGAGACATAACCATATGATGTCTTTCGACATCTTTTCATCCACTAAAACATAATCGGAATACTTAATGATCTCAAAATGATCCGATTTTATATACATAAGCATGTAGTTTAATATTTTATAGGTACTTCATCATTCTTTTGGATGCGACTTAATGTTCTTCTTTCCGAATTGCTTTGGTATTGACCAAGCATCCCAATAATAAATGCAAGGTTTGTACGAGTACAGACTTACGCATACATTAAGCTTCCTACTGCCGGTGCATAAGGGATATTTTCCATATACTTGGATTCAAAATTAATTTTAGGACATTTACTTTAAACTGAATTTATCTCCCTTAGAGACAGGGGTGTCATGTGGTTTACAATTTTCCATGCTAAACCTTTGTAATACCTTCTCTATATAGCTCCTTTTGTGATAATCCCAAAATACCTCGTGAATGATCATGATGAATTTGGATTCCCAATACAAAAGATGTCTTACCAAGATCTTTCATCTCAAATTTGTTTGAGAGAAATTTCTTGGTTTCCTTTAGAAAGGTCCTTATCATTACTAGCAAGAAAAATATCATCCAAATATCATCCACATATAAGACCAAAATAATAAATCTACTCCCACTGAACTTATGGTACACACAATCTTCACCAAGATTCATTTCAAAGCAAAATGAAAGAATAACTTGATTAAATTTTAAGTACCATTGACGAGATGCTTGCTTAAGCCCATAAATGGATTTCTTAAGTTTATAAACCAGTTGACTAGTTTGATCCGAATTAGTCACAATTTCTGGTTTCTTCATATAGATAGTTTCCTCAATATCACCATTGAAAAAAACTGTCTTATTATCCATTTGATGAAACATAAGATCATAATGTGCCACTAATACCATAATGATCATAAAAGAGGTTTTTAGAAGATACCGAAAAAAAATGTTTCTTTATAATCAATGTCTTCCTTTTGAGTAAATCCATTAGCAACAAGACGTGCCTTATATCTTTCCATATTACCTTGCTAATCCCTTTTGATTTTAAATATCAATTTATAACCAATAGGTTTTACACCTTCAGGTAATGGGACAAGATCCCAAATGTCATTGTCTTTTATTGATTTTAACTCCTCATTAATGGCATTGATCCACTTATGAGAATTAGAACTATTAATGGCTTCATGGAAGGTGATTAGATCATCTCCCACTAAACCTAAGGTGTCCTCATTCTCCGCAAGATACATATCATAAATATCCGGAATAGAACTTCTTCTTTCTCTAGTAGATCTTCTTAAGGGCACTGGTTCATCCTCAAATTGAGGTTGTTGAATTTCCTCATGTCCAACATTCTCATGTTGTCCGTTATTTACGGGAGTCTCTATATTATTTTGAATTGTATGTTCTTGTTGAATTTCAGGTACAATTACTTGATTTCCAACAAGAACTAAAGTTAGAGGAATAGAGTGGTTCCTCTAACTTCTTCAAATTCAAATAGATCAGATCAAATTCAAAATAGATCAGATCATTACTTATTTCTCCCACTAAATTCAACATCCTCAAAGAACCTAACATTGTCAATCTCGAAAAATGTTCTAGTTTTCGGGTCATAAAATTTATATCCCCTAGATCTCTTAGCATACCTTACAAAGTAACTACCAACTTTCTTAACGTCCATACGGAGTTTTGTCGGTAGCCTTTGAAGCAGCTCTATTGAGAATATAAGTAGCGGTTTTTAATGCTTCGCCCATAATGAGTGAGGTAAAGAAGTACAAGAAAACATACTTCTTACCATATACTTAAGGATTCTATTATGTCTCTCCAATATACTATGCTAGGTTTGCCTGGCATGGTGTAGTGAGGGACAATCCTACACTCTTCAAAATAGCGAGTATAAAGGACCCGGACGTTATTCACCTAATACGTTATACCGTCCGTAGTTTTTACTACCATGATCGGATTTAACGTTCTTAATAGTCTTTCTTATGCCTTAAAAGACTTAAAAACGTCCAATGATTGAAACTTTACATGAAGAAAATAATGTATCCATAACGAGAGTAATCATCCATGAACGTAATGAAATATTTGTTTGACCATTCCATGAAGGATTAATGAATGGTCCACAAATGTTCATATGAATTAGTTCCAAGACGTTTGATACTCTCAAAATTCTATTTCCTTTAATGTTTGTAAATTTATTCTTTAAAACACTTAATGCAAAAGTTTTATCCGGAGTATCAAGTTGTTTTAGGATTCTCTCCGACATAAGCTTTATCAATTCTCCCTTTGAAGATATGACCCAAACGCCTATGCCATAGAATACAATAATTTTCACTTGATAAATTTTGCTTAGTGCCTTTAGTTTTGGTTTCATTATTATGGGACTCATTCATTTTCTTGACTGTGTCAAGTAAATTAAGATTATCGATATATGACTAAGTACTAGTACCAACAAGTTTGGAATTTAAAATAAAGATCACATTTATTATTACCAAAAGAACAAGAGTAACCTTCCTTGTCCAAAATTGTGATATATATTAAATTCCATCTAAAAGATGGTACAATGAATGTATTATTTAATACAAAATAATAGCCAGTACTTAACATTAATCTAAAATCCCTATGCCTATAACTTCAACCGAATTTCCAGCTTCTATATAGATGTATTTCTCATCTTCACTGGGGATTCGGTAATTCAGGCAACCCTGCATACATGAACTAATGTGAGTTGTTGCACCAAATACAACCACTATGTATATTAAGGAATTGAAACCAAATTTGCCTTAGTACAAACAAGACCAAATGACATACCATTCTGAATTCGCCATTCGCGATACTTATGGTAGTCATTCTTCATGCGAGTAAGGTCCTTGCAAAAGAAGCATTTCTTGACTTTATGATCCTTAAATGAACCCTTATGCTTCTTACTTGCAACCACAATTTCCTTCCCTCTTCTCTTAATCCCACGAGAAGAAGTAAATGCTGAGTGAGTACTTTCTAATTTAAGATATTTCATCCTATCTTCCTCTAATGTCATATGTGAAAGTTATCCATTAATAATCCACTTGTACTTTCGACATTTATAGGTCACCTCAAAAGGACCAAATTGAGGAGGAAGATAGATCAAAACTAAGTGCACGAGCAAATCTTCCGAAATCTCTAACTTAAGTGCCTTTAGTTTGATCGAAAGATGAAATAATTCAATAATGCACTCCCGAAGATTTTCTTCACCCTTGTACCGTATGGAAACAAGTTTCCACAAGAATTCAAAGAAAAACTCAGCATTTTCGATCTCAGAGACATTGTCCAAAAATGTCTTTGAAACTGCATTTTCCATGATCATTAGACTCACGCGGTTGGACCGTTCCCATTGCTCAACATTTTTCCGTTCTATAACGGTATTTCCTTTAGTGAGAGCAGCGGAACTTGATTCCCCTAATGCGTGATCGATGTCCATATTGCCTAAGATCATCGTTATATTATTTTTCCAAGTTTTAAGTTTAGTCCCAGTAAGCAAAGGTACATCATTTATAGCAATAGTTACGGATGAAGCATTAATCAAATCTGAAGGAGAAGAACAAGAATGAAACAAAACATATATAAGAAACTACACAATGATTAATTATATCAAATGAATTCCATCAAAATAAAAGATAATCAATATGACATCAAGACTAATCTTTGGATTGCGAATTGACTCACAATTTGATTTATCTTAGGGTAAACAAATAGCTTAAACAATACATTTTAAATACTTGCCTTCCTTTGGGCCGGTTCAAGTATAGAAAATGTCCTAAAGTTTAAGGTACTTGTTTCCCGGTAATAAAGAATATAAACAATTCATTTTAAACACCCGCCTTCCTTTGGGATGGTTCACAGCATTTAAAATGACCGAAAGTTTAGTTCAATTATTACCCCATGAATGTAAATACTTAGTCAATAACAAGGTTTCCTTTGGGAATCAAGCATGTTATCACATATCAATATTTACATTCATCACTTTAACAAATTTGTATTTAAATAACGTAAATTGCTTTGGCAACAATATTATTTAAACAATGAATAAATTTGTTTAAGCATATAATTAATCATACTTTAGGGCACTTAAGATTTTAAAGTAATTTCTGAAAATTTAAATGGTAAACCAACAAGTGAAATGTGTTATTAAAATATAGTATCCTTTTGTTCTACCCGTCCATTCTCAAGTTTAATAACTCTAAGAACCACCGAAGCGCGACTGGTGTCCAGATACTATAACTTACTAACAAATTTTCACAAAATTCTGGTCAAAACTCAAAAATCTCTCTTCCCTAGCCAGAGCACGACTCGTGCCCACGAGCACGAACTCGTTTCAAAGCTCCCAAGTCGTTCTGATTAAAACCAGGCTTTGATACCAATTGTTGGAACATTAACGATCCATTAACCATGGACCGACTCACAACTAGATTAAGAATGAGAAGAAGAAGAAGACGAAGACGGAAGCGTGTACCTTGTGATTCCATGATTATGTTCTTGATCTTGTTCTTGAATAAATGAGAAAGTAGGAAGATAATCTTTAAAGTAGGGAAGAGTAGATCTTCTAAATGATAGTGCCCACACTTGATCTTCTTAGTGAATAAAGAGAAGATTTGTGACTGAATTTTGTGAAATGAATAAGTGTCTCTAAATGGCTGATGGATAGCCTTTATATAGATAGAGAAGGGGCACTTCATTTAGGGACTACACCCTTTCATAAAGAAGGCGGTGAGAAGTTACCATTATGCCCATCATTTAATGGTACTTACACCTAATGGAATTCTACATATTTGGTCTATACTTTAACATTATTAAATGATTATAACATATGGAATTAAATAACACATATTATTAATCCATGTTCTAACATGTTTCCCTTTACTTTGATACATAGTTGGATTGTGTAGCAGTCTGTTCCATTTTACTTTGATCTCGCTTTAAAGGCCTATTGGTTTTCATGAAAGGGTTACTTCAACCCTTTGCCAGGTTATTCACAATAACCCTCCTCGCTCCCCCTTTATGCTTCTTATCATGAAATTTAACAGCTTTTCAGAATGTTTGAATGCCTTAATTTTGTTCTGATTGAGTATATTAAGGTAGTTTTGTTTGGAATTTTCGAGAATAAACCCACTTCGGTGATGATTGAATTTCTTGATTTTCGGGGGTTCAGTTTCTCTATATTTTCAATGTGATTGGAGTTCAGTGGATGGATTTTCTTAGTTTTGTGTCTTAATCTCTGCAGACAGTTCTTGAATCGAAGATACTACCTCCGTCCCAAAATGAATGTCCAAAAAATTTCAAATTTGCTCTTGATCAAGAGCAAGTTTGATTTTTTTTGGATATTAATTTTGGGGCGGAGGTAGTAAGTTTTATACAAACCTATCTTTCTGTATTTAGAGGTTATCTAGGCTTTCCATGAAGTATCGTTTTGTTTCCTCTTCTTTCTTTAGCCTGAGGAGCAAGCCAGTCTTTTTCTCTTAAAAGTTTAATTATTCTCTCCATCCTAAAATGTATGATTTTTTTCACAATAATAATAAACATCCAAAAGGATGTATGTACTCTAACTGTTGATCCTTTCAAAGAAATAAGAGGAAAATGAACTCTAACTGTTGATCCTTTCAAAGAAATAGGGCATGGCCAGGTGCAAGTTGCATCCAAAAGGATGTATGTACTCTAACTGTTGATCCTTTCCTCAATGACAAGCCTTATCATTGAGGAAAGTACGTACATTTTGGGATAATGTTTGTAGTGTCATAGTTATTAAAATTAACAAAATGTTGAATTTTTTAAATTTCTCCAAAATAGAAAATGAACATACATTTTGGGATAATGTTTGATGGAGTATCTGATATTACGGGAACCCTTTTGGATGCAACTTGCACCTGGCCATGCCCTATTTCTTTGAAAGGATCAATAGTTAGAGTACATAACTGACGTTTATATTTCTGCAATTTCCCCTGTGTTTCTAGCACCCTTTAAATACACACAAATTGTGTTCCTTAACGGACCGGAACCAGACCATTAGAAACTACTTAGGCTTTCCATGAAGTATCGTTTTGTTTCCTTTTCTTTCTTTAGCGTGAGGAGCAAGCCAGTCTTTTGCTATAAAAGATTAGCAGCTAAGTACAGACCAAATGTAACCATGTAAAGAATGTACTTAAAAGTTTTGTGATAGCTGAAAAAAACCCTGATTCTTCTCATTAATTGAACATGTAATTCTTACTCCCTCCGTCCCTTAATGAATGTCCAAATTTCATTTAGCTGACATCTTGAAAATGTTTACTTTTTATACATTTTAGTGAGAACATGTAATTCTTCTCAGTTATTGACCAGCTCATTAATGTAAGGAGTACATTTTAACGAAATTACAATCTGTCAAAATATAGAAATTACATATTTAAGTATCTTCTTTCTTGACCATGTATGTGATACTTCAAGAAACTACTGGGTAGGAGCTGTGTTTTGGTGACCATTGTTGATTAGGATATCCACCTTCCCTTCATTTTGGGAATCTATATGAACATGTTAGCGACAGAGGTATTAAACCTACTCTCTACGTTAAAAAGCTGTAGATCTTAGTAATAATTCCATGTCCACCTAGCTCATGAATTTTGATAGACCAGGCGTCCCTATAATTAGTTTCAGGTTTGGGTGTTATAAATAAACTGCTAGCTTCTTCAGGTTTGGGTGTTATAAATAAACGGTTAGCTACTTCATTCTGAGATATGCCTGGTCTTAATTGCTCATGTCTACCTAGCTCATGAATTTTGATAAAATATTTGTGATCAATGATGTGTTTTTGTCCCTCATTAGCTGAGTCTTCTATTACATGGATCTAACTACATGTTGTTTTAATGATTTTGCAGCGACGCATCTTTTGGATATCCTGGAGGCCCTATACTGTTCAAGAATTTAAACTTTGGCATAGATCTAGTTAGCCGTGTGGCACATAAGGATAGATATCTGGATGGTTTTGTTTCTGTTGCTCAGTAATGCTCAAGTACTTTTTTCTGTTTTATGCACATCATTTTAGAGTGGTAGGCATATCATACATGATTAGCATAAGAACCATAAAATTATTGTGGTGGTTGATTGTGGTTTTCTTGCATCTGCTTGTTATCTGAATGGAAGCAGTTAATATGAAATTTGGTTTGAAGTAAATGTTTCTATGTATTAGCTCAAGAGAGTATGTAATCAGACGATATAAGTAAAATCATTTAAGTATGTAAATACACTCAAAGCTGTGTTTGGTGAATGTTTGATCATCAGGTATTGACGACAATTGGAAACTTCTGTATAAGCTCCATTGCAGTGGGTATCATCATAGAGATTGTTGTAATGTACCCAATTCAGAAACGTAAATACAGAGATGGAATTGATAACCTTCTGGTACTACTCATTGGAGGCATTCCGATTGCCATGCCGACAGTGTTGTCAGTAACAATGGCTATTGGATCACATCGTTTGTTAGAGCAAGGTGCTATCACCCAGAGGATGACAGCCATTGAAGAGATGGCTGGGATGGATGTTCTTTGTAGTGACAAGACTGGTACTCTTACCCTCAACAAGCTTACTATGGACAAAACCCTAATTGAGGTTAATGATCTAAAGGAAAATGAAAAATCTCCCTCCGTCCCAAAATTTGTGTCTCACTTTGACTTTCAAGTACATGTTTTTATTGTAGGTTTTTGCTAAAGATATGGACAAGGACACGGTGATTCTTTATGGGGCTAGAGCCTCAAGGGTGGAAAATCAGGATGCTATAGATGCTTGTATTGTGGGAATGCTTGATGATCCTAGAGAGGCTCAAGCAGGTGTTACAGAAGTACATTTCTTCCCATTTAACCCTGTGGAAAAGCGTACAGAAGTACATTTCTTTCCATGTAAATACACTCAAAGCTGTGTTTGGGCTCATATCATTTTCTGAATCAGACAACTTTCTTTTCAGTGGTAGGTCCAAATGGAATTGGTAAGTCAACCATACTTAAGCTAATTTCAGGGGAGCTTCAGCCAACTTCAGGGACAGTATTCCGATCGGCTAAGGTAACTATCCTGCATTACCTATGTCTATAGAATAATTTTTGGACAATCTATACCCATTTCACTCTTTTTATAATTTTTGGACAATCTCTTTCAATCATTGGTGGAACTTCCAGGGGTTTATCAAAAGCATTAAGGCACAGTTTGAGTTATCTTCACTCTAGGCCAACATAATTTTTATTTTACTTGGCTGTAGCCATCACATGGTTGACTGGTTTTATATGCATGTGTTTGTTATGTAGTCTACTCTTAAACCCACCCTGTGCAAGAAGCTTCTATGGATGTGATCTGCTCTCTTTTTACTTCCTTAAACATCCGTTCGTAAAATGAAATGGGTTGTTTGTTATGGGAGAGAGGGAGTATCTGATTTGTTACGTTAATGAGGTCATGCTTCACCGTAAGAGGGCTCCTCAAGTGTCCCATGATCGACAAACATGTCGGAACAGTAGAAAGTAAATAAGGGAAAAGCATTGTGTAGACATTGAGAACCTGCCTGTCAATGGTCTTGGATGGAGTCCAAGAAAACACTGCATTTTCCAGTTACTTCAATCACAGAATATTTCATTAGAGAATAGCGTACCTTGATTAGTCTCACCTTATTGTCATTAGATAGGAATTCTGTAGTGTTCAGACGTACAAGTCTCAAGTTTGAGTCAACAAGGGGGAATTTGATAACATATGTAGATCCCCTGTTCAGAAAGAAGAAAAATTAGTGCAGTTGTTTTCTTATTTGTAAATTCTAGCTTGTGTCATTTGGACTATGTAACTTGACCTTTCCTTGAAGATGTATTTTTAGGATATCGATACGGAGAAACCTTTAAATGAATGCCCATCTTCAGTAAGTGGAATGACCAAGGTTGCATCCTCTGAATCTGGTCAATTGAGTGCATCAGGAAGTGTATCACCCACTTCAGTTACTGATGCAAAACGTTGCATGTCACTTTATTTTGCTCTATGCACAAAGGTACCATTTCATATCATTTTTAATGTTTTACCTTTTCAAGTGGTTGATTAGCATTAAGTACTTTTATGCAAACAGATTTCTCAGCTCTCATTAAATGACTTAATTGACAGAAGCACTTGCTTTTTCGTGAAGTATTTGTCATCTGCAATAACATGTCCGATGCAGCAAAGCAGGTTTGCCAAGTTCACATTCTACCTGTATTTTATTCTTATATAGGATAATATAAACCCGGTTACCAGTTTGGTGATTGTAACTTTTACTTGGTGCAGGCAGTTCATAATGAAATCCCTAAATTAGTTCGCACCATTGGTTCGTCATCTCAACTTCTTAAAATAATTTCAGACCCACCAGCCGGAAGCGAAAACCTTCTTGCGCAGGTTTTTTCTCGCTTTTATATCTTACTCCTTATCTGCAAGCGACGAAGAATAATTCTTCCCCGTCTTTTGTTCTTTCCAACAGGTTTTGCGAACACTAACTGACGGGACCATTCCATCTCCAGAATTGGTATTTACCATTAAAAAGCTATATGACACAAAAGTTAAGGTATGCCAATGATTTACCTTGTCTTTAGTTGGTGATACATTTGCCCTTTTGGCTAATTTTCTTTTCATCCGCCTCGCTACAGGATGCAGATATACTAATTCCAGTGTTGCCATTCTTACCCAAAGATGAGGTTTTTTAGTTCTCTTTTCTTTGATTCTTATCATATTAAACAAGATACATATATGAGTGCTAATTTTGTGACATTTACTGTTTTATGCCTTAAAGAAGTATGCTTATAATAACCTCATATGCATGTTTTTATCTCTTCAATTCTGCTTGACAGTATGTCTTACTATGTTTGACGAGTTTTGAAGTCTCCTGTAGAAAATAGGTCAATGCTTCAATTGTGCAGTGTGTTATTGCTACTACGTTGAATTCTAATATCTATGTTGTAGAACAATCATTTTTAATGTAGAACATGCATATAACAAGTTTGATCATTTTATATTGCGAAGTTGCCTCTGTGTTATAAATTGGGAACGATGATCTGAGTAGCAACTCCAGTATAACACAAGAGCGGAACTATGGTTTGTATAGATGTCATGGGAGTTCAACCTTCATATTTTTTTGGTATGTTCCCGAGTCTTATGGCCTTTGTACTCTTCACTTTTTATTGGGAAGGCAGAAGATACATGACTTCTGCATCCTGCTGGATGTATTGTTTTCTATTGAAGTTAAAAAGGACTACTAATAATTTTCATAGTTGACTTTATAGTTATTAGCAGCTCTCTTATACCAATTGTCTAAGTAATTGATTTTGATTTCTTTGATAAAAAAAAATGCTCTAATTATTCAAAGAAAGAGTTATCTCTTACAACCATATTAATGATGAAAAAATACGCCTAATAATTATGATAAAGTAAATCAAGTATCCTTACCCACTCAAAGAGTTAAGCCTTGGTGCTAGAAAATTTAAAATATTTTATTTTTTAAAGAGCAGTTTGTTTGTAGAACTTATCATAAATTCCCCTATAAAATGCCAAATGTATTCAATCTCTCAACTTTGTGTTAAAAAAATCTTTTGTGTAATGCTTCTCATCACTATTTCTTTACATCACAGGGAATTTTCTCTCGACAGTGGAGGACGTTGCTAACTCAATTTGGGACGAAAGAGTATGAATTATAATTTAGCACTGTGTCCATGAAGTGTTAATGGATGTTTCACTTTCATTGTAACTCTGAGGGCCTCAAATATCTTATTTTTTTCCCTTTCTTTTCTTCTATTTTGTGTGTGGCTGTGGCCTGTGGGGGTGAATAGAATGGGATGATATGCACATATATCATATTTACATTGTTTAAGTGAATGCTTCATATATGTATGGTGTTTTACATGGAGTTCTTGGGTTACATGAAAAGATAGTGGGCAGTGTATTGGAATAAGTTGTGTTATAAGAAAACAACGTTCATTGTCAAGCTCATCCTCATCTTGATGTTAACATCATCGTTGGACTTTATATAGCAATGTAGATCATGGGGGGTTTATTAATGAAAAATGTCAAATTTGAAGATTATTTAGGGACGGAGGTAGTATTTTTTTTTCTTAGCATTACTATGCTCCCGTCGAATCTCGACGGGTTACTGACTAGTTATATAAAAAACCTAATGTTTATAGCTTAATAGTGTGAAGTCTTAATATGGAAGGGAGGGAGAATTGCATATTTCAGACATTTTCTAATTAAATTATTCTCTTTTTTTATTTTTTTTTTCAGTTCAGATTTGGAAGCCACTTGATATCCTATTATTTTTGAGATTTAAATATGAGTATGAGACTTATTCACCTCTAAAAGGATTTTTTACATCTATATCCTTACGATATTTTCATAATTCCAATATTACCTATTCCAAACAGTAGATCTAGATAGTTATTCTCAGCATCTCACCTCTCCATTCACGTTATGGAAATGTACTTGGACATTTGGTACATTCCAATATTCCAAATAAACCTTTTTTTCCTTTTATACCTTACGTATAATACTAGTTCGCCTCTTATATCAAAGGTATAAAAGTAATTTTCTTTTTACCTTTTTCACATTTTCTTACAACAATAATATAAAAGTCTCATATTTTATTAATTTTGAATCTTATACTTGATTTATAAGACTAGTTCGTCTCTTATACGTTTTTCAAATTTGCTTAAAAAACACAAAAACTCTCTTATTTGATTAATACTGACTCTTATATTTAATTATCAAACTCATTATACTTGTATGCTTAATGTATAAGACTCATTTGGGTCAAAATTCATCAAGTCGATATAAGATTCACCAAGAAAGTTGTTGAACCATTGTATTTGAGAACACAATTATAGATTTAAAGAAATAATTTAGGAAATGTTGCTAGTAGAAACAGATCTAAAAGAGAGGGAGAGAAGTTTTTTTTAGAAGCGAAGGAAGAAGGTCAGCGGAGGAGGAGAGAGAAAGCGAATTTGACGGCGTCGGCACAAATAGGGGAGAAGGCTGGTATTGACCAGTGAGGGAGTCTGTTAGAGTTGATTGGAGACTATAGATCTGGATAGATCTGACGGAGAGGGAGGAGGTAAGTAAGCTGGATGAGGGGGGAGGGGGTCGGAGACGTGGCCGATGAGAGTTGACCGGAGGAGTGGCCAAAGAAAGTTGTCGGAGTGTAGAGAGGAGAGAGAGACACACAAAGTCTATGTGTGTGTGTGTTTGTTGCGTGAATGAGGAGAGGAGAGGAGGGGATGGATTTTGTGTGAGGATAGTGGGTATATTTGGAATTTGGATATGGCTAAATCCTTTATTTGTCTAATAAATTATCCGGTGTGTTTAGGCATCTTATTGATTTGACAGGAGGGACTTTTTGAAAATATTCCTAAACTATTTCCCTCAAGCACATTTACAAAAGGAAATCATTGCCAATGGGATTTGCAGTTTTCGGTATCCGGTATCACTTTCTAGCTCAATGAGCATCCAGTATCCCTTTCTAAACCCCACTAAAGACATGTTTAAGTGTCAATCTGTAATATCTCAAGACATTCTTAATAAAAAATCCAAATAAAAAATGCAAAATTGCAGATGTGAATTCATACCGTGCATCTGTCTACCATTACAAAGATTTCTGTTGTAACATGCATGGGGAAGGCATTACAAAATAGGAAAGGGGTAACTACAAATAGGAGAGGGGAAACTACATGTCCTCGGTCCTCGTTTCTCGCCACTTATCATTCAGTTATAATGGTTGAATAGACGATGATCCACTTACAAGCCATGAACAAGAAGCATCGGGAAAATTCTGAAATTGCAACTAGCAATACTGTCATCGCTCATCGCTAGCCAGTAGCCCCGCTGACTCTTCGCAGCCCCGATGTTCAAATTCCTTTTTTCTTGTCCAAAATGTCCTTTCTCATTGCTTCCTTGACTTCGGCTTTCCTTTTTTCTTGTACAAAATGTCCTTTCTCATCGTTTCCTTGACTTCAGCTGAACGCGATCACATGGGGCCACGTCACCTCGTATGCCGCCCAAGTGACATTTAAGGTGGCTGAAGCCACTAACAACCTTGTCACAGTAGTTGCATTTAGCTCTCTTATTATCCTTTGCATCAACAACAACAACACCAACACCAACACCATGATCTTGAACGTTGATGGATACTCCATTGGAAGCCATCGACTTGTTCTTCCAAAGAACGTGTGGAGAGATTAAAGGAGGAGAGATAAATGTTACGAGTAAAGTTGTGGTTGCACGTTCTTAGATTGAGAAAGGAACCTACATGCATGTAGAGATTCACTGAATATTTAGCATAAGAACAAAGAAAACCCCTAACTGCAAGCAATGAAATCAAACGTGCAGGAACTCTAAAACTGTGCATAAAAATTATTCTTTCATTAATGTTTCAATGAAATCAAACAGGTGAAACCTCCTAGCTGTAGGCAATGAAGGAAAGTTTAACTATTGCTTCTAGCCCAAAAGAAACATACATTGATAAAAAAAAAAAGGTACCTTCTTCAACATTTAACAAAAATGTCAGCGTCAGTGTAGAAAGAAAAAGTTTTTCGTTAAATTTCTATTTCTTTGTTATTCTCATGTATTGTTTGGAACTACTTTTTTTACAGTGTGCAAGAAAGCTATCATATTCTTAATTTGATGGGAAAGTTTTGAGAAAAAAAAAGCACTAATGCTTATAGCTTAAATAAGGAAAGTGGACTCTTGAGGCAGAACGTCCCAAATAGAAGAGCGAATTGTTAAAAGACTTTAACAATACATGACCTAGCTTAAAGTAGAAATGGAGGGAGGATAATAAATGACCTAGCTTCCAAAAACAATACAACAATCTAAAAAAGAAAGGTCGAAGGGAAAAAATAATGTTCGGACTTCAAATTGGTTTTAATGGAAGCAGCACCATCAGTGTTTAAGTATAAGATTGGAACTCAACTAAGCCAAATAAAAGGTGAGGGAGTGTGTCATTAAATTAAGTTTTACATGTCCTCAAAAAAGATCAAAGCATCTTTGACTAGGTATGAATGAATTAATGGTCTAAAGGAACCGTGAAAGACTATGGTTCAGATACAAATATTAATCAATCGAAATAAAATCGAATGCAAACAGCTGGTTGTTAAACGCTATCAAATATTACCTGATTGCCAAGGACAAACTGCAATTTGGTCATTGATCTGAGTCACATTATGAATAATTTTGCTGCTTGAATGCAGCATACCTATTAAAGGCATCAAAATATGAAAGAAAGATCTGAAAATGGGAAAAGAAAAAATCATCATTTTAGATTAACATACATAAAGCTGATATTTGGGAGATCTAATGATATCGAGATTATTAAAATAGCAATAATAAGAATACAGTTTCCTTGCTGCAAATTTATCTCACAAAAGAAAAGTTTGTCAAGGAAAGATCTTGGTATATGTTCAAGATGAAGATGGCACACAAACACATATGAGTAGCAAAGCCTAAGCAACACCAATTAATGAAAAGTAAAATCGGAAAATATTAATTGAGCATATCACCAAGACTGAATTTAAAAAGATATTGAGTGCTTGATGAAAGATTACAAAAAAGATACAATTAATTTCATTGATTAGTTTTGTCTACTTCAGAGCTAGCTGTTTTACAAATTCTACTCATAGTATAGCAACATTTCACTTATGTAATAATATACCAGATCAGATCAGAAGCTAAAAAAATAAAAGCAATCTAGAAGAAAGAATAACGTCAAAACATAATGAACAAAAAGTTTATAAAAAGAAAAGATGATCTATGGACATTTTAGAAAAGGTTTTATAATTAGTATCAATGGACATTTTAGCAAATCAAGCAAAAAGTTTATAAAAAAAAAAATTTAATTAAATCTATCAACAAAGTTCTAATAGAAGTGATAAAGCACCGACATTATATCAAAATGTGATCTAATAGAGGATATAAAAGACGCTCCAAGTAAGATCAGGAAAATCACAAGCCTACCAAAAGTGTTTTTAGAGAAGAGAAAACAGAAAGAATTCATCAAACCTTAACAAGAAAAAGGCGATCTAATCAATGATTATACCTGAAATCTTTCAATTTCAATAGATCGAGCACCAAGGGATTGCTCCTCCATCTCAAACCTTCAAAAGATTGAACCCCAGATTAAGTTTCACATAATTGAATAAAGAAATTTTGATGTATGATAAAAGCACAAGACACTTACAGAGAAAGAAGTACAGATACAAGACACCTTAGACAGAAGAACTGATACCAGTACACCCAGGGACACTGTACGTTTCGAAATGTATGGAAATTTAGAGGCTGCGCTTGAGCTGTTTAGATGAGAAAGAGGGATATATATAGGGGGACATCTTACTAGGGTTTGAGAAAGAGGGGGCAACGTAGGGTGACACCTGATTAGGATTGATCCAACCCAAATAATTAACCCATCACTTATCTTTATGGATTTCTATTAAAATTTCAATAAAGGCCCAATGAATGATCAAGCCATCGCTTATCAGTACTTCTTTTAAATTGTGCATGTGTGTGTGTAATTATTTTTTATGCTAGTCCTTTTGACCAGTTTGCTTTGACCATTTAAATTGTAGTTTTTTACTTTATTGCTTTTTTTTTCCAACTTTAAACGTAATTAAGACATGCATGTGAGAATGGCCTTAGTAAATAAACAAAGACACTACTAGAATAATTTATTTAATTACTGACAAAGTGGTCACCAATTTGCAAGTATAGTCGTTAAAATGAGATACGGCGATGATAAACGTGGTCGCTAATGTCGACGACAAAGCGGTCTCCATTTTGCAAATATTTAACTTTCTTGAAGCCACAATGAAAACCGAATACTGACACCCAATAATCACTACATCATTTGTTTTTAACGGAACCTCTTAAATTTTATTAAAAAAAAAAGGATAAAGTTACATAAAGATGGGGGACTAGGCCTTAATTACCATCGAGAGGAGGATATAAAAGCTCACCTCTCTAGAAGATGAATCCTATCAACTAGGTGAAAGCAAAAATAAACACATCCATATTCTAATGCAGTCTAGAATGCCAAATAAACAAAGGCCTAAGATTAACACCTAAAATAGGGCATTCCGGCTTTGTCTAGAACATATGGTCCCTTACAAATCTTCGGAAGGTCTTCAAACTCATAGAAAACATGATTTGTTTTTGTTGTAGCAGCTATATTTGGTAACCCATCAGCCACGTTGTTTCCTTCACGTAAAATATTAGTGGTAATTTCTAGCACTTTTTGTTAAGTGTCGCTAAATTACCGGCACTTTTTAATAAATGCCGCTAATTTTTTTTACACATTTTAATAAGTGCCACTAAATATCTCACACTTTTAAATTTAGTGCCACCAATTCCCGACGGATTTTAATAAGTGCCGCTATATTTCCAGCATTTTTAGTAAGTGCCGCTAATTTTCAACTATTTTTACTAAGTGTCGTTAATTTCCGGCATTTTTTTGTAAAGTGTCTCTAATAATAATAGGTTTATTTTAACTATACTCATTAAAATGTTTAAGTGTAAGCTAATGTCTTATACTTAACAGTTAATATGTGTGATTGAATAAAAATATCAAATCATTAAAATATGTTTACATGTAAGCTAATGTCTTATAGGTTAAAATTTGGTTAAGTACTGGAAATTTTGTGGCACTTTAGAAGTGCCTAAAAGTATTTGAACTTTGACGCATATTAGCGGATGGGTTGTTGTTCTACCCCGAAAACTGAATTAGGTTCCTGCTTATCTTCACCACCTTTCGAACTTGTAAGCGGTTCCATTTCTCGATTTGTGATTTATCTCCTCCAAGTGTCTGAACAGTGTAAAATTGAACTTGATTCTTAATGTTGTTACGAAGGCATGTCACATGCCTCGCATTGTTGGGCTTCAGATTCATTCAAGTTGTTAAGAGCAAACAATGTATGAAACTCATGCGTATATTCACCAACGGTCCGATTACCCTAATTGCAAGAATTTTCTGATGTAACAATAACTCATAATCCGAAGGCAGGAATCGTAGCCTCAATTCTGCTTTCATCCTTCTCCATGTACATATGGATAGGTTGTTTTTTGTCTCGCATCATTTGATTATATAAATTGATGCAGATCAACAACAACAGAGTTTGGCTACGACGTTGAGGCGCCCGCCCCGGATTTAGTGAGGCGCCAGCCTTAATCCTAGTAGGCTGTTCTGCACTTGAGGCGGCCGCATGACTTAGAGTGAGGCGACCGCTTCAAGTCCAGTAGAATGGCTCCTTTGTTCATCAACCGAGAAACCAGCCTGAAGCTCCCTGAGGCACCCGATTGGCTTGCAGTCATTTGGGCTGTGGGCGTTGCTTGCTGCTTTGCTTGCTGCCTTGACCATACCTCCTTGGGCTGTTGGTATAGCTTGTGGAACTACATCATCCTCCCCGTCTTGAGAAAAACTCGACCACGAGTTGCCATCATCGACATTGTCGCCATGGAATGCTGATAAATCCGCAACATTAAACGTGGCTGAGATGTTGTACTCACCTGGCAAGTCAATCTTGTACGCATTGTCATTAATCCGCTCTACTACCTGAAATGGTCCATCAGCTCTTGGTTGTAACTTGCCAAAACGACCAGCTGGGAATCTCTCCTTGCGTAAGTGAACCCACACCAAATCGCTAACCAGAAACACAACCCGCTTGCGATGCTTGTCCACCTGCTGCTTGTACATACTGTTTTACCGAATAATGCGCTTGCGAACCTGCTCATGAAGCTCCTTAATCTGAGTTGCACGCGCCTCTGCATCTGAACTGTATTGACTAGTAATCAGAAGAGGAATGAGGTCCAAGGGGGTGACAGGATTACAGCCATAAACAACCTGGAAAGGGCTTTTTCCCGTAGTTCGGTTCTGAGAATTATTGTAAGAAAATTCGGCCTGTGCAAGTGTCAAATCCCATTGGCGCGGGTGGTCACCAAACAAATTGCGCAATAAATTACCCAAACTACGATTAGTAACCTCAGTTTGTCCATCCGTCTGTGGGTGATAAGAGCTACTGAACTGTAAGCGCGAACCCATCTTCCTCCACAACGTGTGCCAAAAATGGCTAACGAACTTGACATCCCTGTCAGAAGTAAGTGATTTGGGAATGCCATGCAACTTCACAATCCTTGAAATACAAGTCTGCCACCTGTGTTGCATCAAACGTTTTACTGCTGGGAATAAAATGGGACATTTTTGAAAAACGATCCACCACCACCATAATGGAATCCTTCTATCGATGCATACGAGGCAATCCCAACACAAAATCCAAGCTAATGTCCTCCCACTGAGTAGTAGGAACCGGCAAAGGAGTATACAGGCCTGCATTGTTCTTGCGAGTCTTGGCTACATGACACACACGACATCTCTCCACAAACCGAGCAACATCATGCCCCAACTTGGGTCAAAAAAACTGCTCGCCTACAAGTGCCAGTGTTTTATTCTTGCCAAAGTGTCCGGCAAGTCCCCCTTCATGACTCTCAGAAATAATTAGGTTCTGCAATGAACAATAAGGAACAAAAAGCTTGTTACCCTTAAACAGATAGCTATCATGAATCAAAAACTGCAGAAAATTACCTCGGGTACACTTTTCCCACACATCCCCAAAATATGGATCATCACGATACAAATCACGAAAAGTGTCAAACCCACAAACCTCGACCCGCAGTGTAGCTAATAAGGAATGCCGACGGCTCAAAGCATCTGCCACACGGTTCTGAACTCCCGCCTTATGTGTAATGACAAACGTAAAAATCTGAATGAACTCCACCCACTTGGCATGTCGTAGATTAAGCTTATGCTGCCCTTGAATGTATTTGAGTGCCTCATGATCAGAATACAACACAAATTCCCGTGACAAGAGATAATGTTGCCAATGCTCCAAGGTGCGAACAATAGCATAGAATTCCTTATCATTTGTCGAGTACTTCTTCTTAGCATCATTCAGCTTCTCACTAAAGAACGCAACACACTTCTTATTCTGACTCAGCACTCCGCCAATACCAACATTGGATGCATCACAACGAACCTCAAAAACCTCCTCAAAATTTGGCAAAATGAGAACAAGAGCTTGTGTCACCTCCTTTTTCAAAAGCTGCAAAGCATCCTCCGCTGCCTTATTCCACACAAACACACTCCCCTTGATGCAGTCAATAAGAGGGGCAATAATACTTCTGAAATCACGAATGAAACGGCGATAAAAGGAAGCCAAACCATGAAAACGCCAAACATCATGAACGTTCGTCGGTGTAGGCCAGCTAGTAATAGCATCCACCTTCGAATCATCCATTCGAATACCCTCCTTGGTAACAACATACCCCAAGAAAGTCACTTGCTCAGTCAAAAAGTGACACTTCTTAGGTTAGCATACAATTTCTGCTCACGCAGAACATCAAAAACCTGTCTCAATTGTACCAAGTGTTGTTCCACAGATTTACTATAAATCACGATATCATCAAAATAAACAACAACAAACGTACCGATGAAAGGTCTGAAAATCTGGTTCATGAGTCACATGAACGTGCTAGGGGCATTAGAGAGCCCAAACGGCAACACCATCCACTCATACAATCCATCCCGAGTCTTGAAAGCCGTCTTCCACTCATCCCCCGGTCTGACACGAATCTGGTGATACCCGCACGGCAAATCAATCTTGGAAAACACCACTGCACCATGTAACTAGTCAAGCAAATCATCGATCCGAGGAATGAGAAGCCTGTACTTGATGGTGATTTTATTGATCGCCCGACTATCCATACACATATGCAATGTTCCTTCAGCCATGGGCACCATCAAAGCCGGAACTGCACATGGGCTCATACTTTCCCAAATGACACCCTTGTCAAGTAACTCCCTCACTTGTCTCTCCAACTCTTCATGCTCCTTGGGTCTCAACCGATAAGCAGCCTTGTTCGGAATAGAAGCACCTGGAACAAGATCAATACAATGTTGAATATCCCACATGGGAGGGAGTCTCGAAGGATTCTCTTCAGGAGTAACATCTCCGTAAGCATCTAGCAATGACTGTACCTCTGCGGGCGTGGACATACCCGACTCGTTCTCCCCAAGCATGACAAGGACATAGAACCCCTACTCCACTGCTATAGCTGAATCAAACTATGCACGGCTAAGGAGTTGGTGAACAACAACCTTCGTAGGTTTATCACAAGCAGTCTGCTCCTGTCTCGGGTCCGTAGGACATAAAGTAATAGAGACATCATTCATGCAGAAGGTGTACGTATTCTTGAACCCATCATGCTTAACCCGCCTGTCAAATAACCACGGCCTTCCCAACAAAATATGACATGCATCCATTGGCACAACATCACACCACACTTCTTCTCTATAACGCTTACCAATAGAAAACTGCACGAGGCACAGCTTATCCACCTTGAGCTCATTGCCCTTGATCAACCAAGACAGCTTATACTGTTATGGGTGTACAACCGTCAGCAAACTCAGTTTGTCCACCATTGTAGTAGAAACAACATTCTCACAACTACCACCATCAATAATAACCTTGCAAACCTTACCCTTGGCAGTACAATTTGTATTAAAGATATTATGGCGAAGCCACTGATCATCATCTACTTCCGTTGTGTTCAACACACGTCTAACCACCAAGGCTGGTCCCTTGTCTGCATAAACCACCTCGGACTCGACATTGAAGCACCTCTGCCTCCCTCTAGGATTGGCTGCTGTGGAACCACAATTGGCTGCAACCGGCATCTTAGGAGCAGTTAGTGGAACCCCTTTGGGTGTGCTAGAACTACCAACGCCCCTATTGTTAGTAAAATCTCTACTCGGCCAACAATTCACCACCTTCTTTCTCTTCAACTGTTTCTCAACCTTCAGAGCAAGTCGACACACATCCGTATAAGTCTAATACTGCTGCAATTGAACCACCTCTGACACGTGAACACGTAGTCCCCCAAGGAAGCAAGCAACCGTTTGTTCATCCTCTTCGGAAATATCACACTGCATCTACAAACGATCAAAATCATTGATGAACTCTTCGACAGTCATATCCCCACTGCTTCAGATTAAGATAATCAAGAAAGGCCTCTTTTCTATAGTGTTCAGGAAGGAATTTCCGTCGTAGCAACTTTTTCATCTTATCCCAAGACTGAATTTTAGATTTCCCATCTCTCGCCCGTTGCTTCTTAACATGTTCCCACCAAATTGAAGCATGCTTTTTCAATTTGATTGCAACAACCTTAACCTTATGACTATCCTCCATATGTTTCAAATCAAACACACGTTCAACATTATTTAGCCAATCAATGAACTCATCAGGGTGTGCCTTACCTTCAAACTCCGGAGTGTCGATCTTCATGCCGATGTCCTTGGAAGGATCAGCCCCAAACCTGTGTCCACATTCATGACCACGAGCGAAGGGACTGCGCCCGTCTGCAAAGCCTCATTCATCAGACGATTCATACGAATCAGAGCCCACATCAGTGGGAGCCCTCATACGAGCAATTTGCTGTTGGAGCTGCTGAATCTGGTTTCGCAATTCGTCATTCTCAATATCACGTAGGTCTCTATCGCGATGGATTTCATCCACCTGGGGGTCTGCACAACGGCCTCTACCACGCCCACGACGACCATCACGAGCACCATATCCGCGTTCAGCCATTGATAAACAGGAAATTGATACCAAATGATAGCCAAAGCCAAGAGAATAAGCCGAACGGAATGAACAACCAAGATTCTGAATAAAAGCTGAAGCTTTTTCTTATTAAAAATTAATCATCAAAAACTGAATTATTCCAAGCTAAAAGATGTTTAAATACTCCTTCCAAACCCTAAAACGAAGTGACAAAAGAAAGACCAAAATAACCCCACTAAAAAGTTCAAAAACACCAGTGAAAATCGCATTAAAATGTTTAAATGTAAGCTAATGTCTTATAGTTAATAGTTAATATGTGTGATTGAATAAAAAATATCAAATCATTAAAATATGCATACATGTAAGCTAATGTCTTATAGGTTAAAATATGGTTAAGTACTGGAAAATTTGTGTCACTTTAGATGTGCCTAAAAGTATTCGAACTTTGACGCCTATTAGCGGATGGGTTGTTGTTCTACCCCGAAAACTGAATTAGGTTCCTGTTTATCTTCACCACCCTTCGATCTTGTAAGCGGTTCCATTTCTGGATTTGTGATTTATCTCCGCCAAGTGTCTGAACAGTGTAAAATTGAACTTGATTCTTAATGTTGTTACGAAGGCATGTCACATACCTCGCATTGTTGTGCTTCAGATTCATTCAAGTTGTTACGAGCAAACAATGTATGAAACTCGTGCGTATATTCACCAACAGTCTGATTACCCTAATTGCAAGAATTTTCTGATGTAACAATAGCTCATAATCCGAAGGCAGGAATCGTAGCCTCAATTCTGCTTTCATCCTTCTCCATGTACATATTCATAGGTTGTTTTTTGTCTCGCATAATTTGATTATATAAATTGATGCAGATCAACAACAACAGAGTTTTGGCGAAACAGTGGTTGCACGGCCGCGCGTTGGAAGTGGCACGCCCGTGCAAGAAGGGCTGTAAATTCTGGATATGTTGTACTGCCGTGCATGTTAAAGCGCATGCCCGTGCAAGGCGGAAACTCAGAATTAGGGTTTTCGTATTTGCTGGTTTTTGTGAACAATTAGTTAGGGTATTTTGGCCTTTTCATTTATAAGTTGTTTTATGGTTTCATTAGTATTTATAGTTGCCTTAGGGTTTGGAAAAGGGGAGTTTTTGAGTTTATGAAATAGATAAAAGCTTTGTCTTGAATATATTGATTCATGTTTATCGTTCGGTCTACAATCTCTAGCCTCAAGGCATCATTTGGTATCAGTTTCCTGGACAAATATCAATGGCTGAACGAGGATGCGTTGGTCGTGGTGAACGAGGTGGTCGAGATAGGGGCCGTGCAGCGAATCCCCAAGAAGATGACCATCATCGCGAACGAGAACTTCGTGAAATAGAGATGGACGAGATGCGAAGACAGATTCAGATACTCCAGAACTGCATGGCACGCGTGGAGCCTCCATCGAATATGGGTTCAGATTCGGATATTTCATCTGAGGATATGGAGTATAGAGAGGGGATTAATTACTTCGCCCAAAATCATGGACATCATGACAGGTATGCGGCTGACCCTTCTAGGGATATCGGTATGAAGATCGAAATTTTGGAGTTCGAAGGTAAGGCAAATTCTGATGATTTCATTATTTCTTGGATTAATACTGTTGTGCGCGTGTATGATCTAAAATACATTGCTAGAGAGGAAATTTTTTCTGAATCTTCAAGTCCAGAAGATCTTGTTAAATTGTCAAAACATTCTATATTTGATGAATGTCATTGTGATATTTGTCATGTGATGACAGCAGATCCTCTTCGTGTTAAAACAATTGATAGTGAATTCTCACAAAATAAATTGGTGTGGAAGTTTGAAGCGGTTACCGTTAGTCATCGCATACGATCCGTTTGACATGTATACCCCCTGTTCTTCTGTTTTGGGGATCCTTCAGAAATTAAATATTGAGTATTTCGTCTCAACTCAATGGAGTGATTGGATGGATACAGTTACGAAGGCAATGAAGTTTAGAGTTCGTCAAGGGCATAGAGTTCCTTTTGCAGATGGAGTTCAGATATTTCGGGTTATCGTGGTGGTCCTATCGAGGATATTGACTCGTGATCGAGTCTTTTCAAAGGAGGGGAGGATGATGCAGATCAACAACAACAGAGTTTTGGCGAAACAGTTGTTGCACGGCCGCGCGTTGGAAGTGGCACACCCGTGCAAGAAGGGCTGTAAATTCTGGATCTGTTTCACGGCCGTTCATGTTAAAACGCATGCCCATGCAAGGCGGCAACTCAGAATTAGGGTTTTCGTATTTTCGGCTTTTTGAGAAAAATTAGTTAGAGTATTTTGGTCTTTTCATTTATAAGTTGTTTTAGGGTTTCATTATTATTTATAGTTGTCTTAGGGTTTGAAAAAGGGGAGTTTTTGAGTTTATGAAATAGAGAAAAGCTTTGGCTTGAATATATTGATTCTTGTTTATCGTTCGGTCTACAATCTCTAGCCTCAAGGTTTCATAAATGTTCCCACCAGAGGCTGAAGCACAACCACACAATTTGTAGGCGACATCCTACACCTTCTTCTCATCTGCAAAACCCAATAATTCAAAATATTTCTCTGTCTCTGAAAGCCAATCCGAAAATTCCTCCTTATCTAACTCTCATGTGAAGAAGGGTAAATCTACTTTAATGTTCCGATACTAAGCCACATATGCAGCTACAAAGTCACCTTTGCCCTCTAAATCTGAATCTACTCCATCAACTAGTGGATCACGTTGGAGGGGGGGTTAACCACGTGTCCTACTGGTTCTCTGCGAGGACATGCCTGTTGCCTTGGGTTGACACCAACTTGCAAGTTTTGCAAAACCCCTTTGAGCTCCATGTGATGAGCTGGAGCTTGACATTCTCATTCCTAAGAAACACGTTCCATACAATCTAGGATTACAGGAACATCAGTTTGATTGTTGTTGTTATCCCCATTGTTACCGGTCATCTTCCAAGGATCTTACCTTTTCTGATACCAATGGACGCAACGAAAATCAACACCAAAAGGAAAACTACAATGGAGATCCTTGAATGGAAGAGATTTACTGAAGAGAACCTTCAGAACAAGCAAAATGGCTTTTAGGGTTTCAACTCAAAAGATGCAAGAATGCAATCTCTATAAAATTAATAATATAAAAATTTGTCATCAATAAAACCATAGCAAAGTATTTATAGCTTAAAAGAAATACTGAAAAAATGATGGAAATAACCCTACTTAAAAGTCGAACGAGAAAATCAAAAATAAAACGTGTATAGTCCAAAAACTGTTGGCACGGTCGTGCTCAAGAAACAAAGATGGTCGTGCAAACCTTCTCTGCCAAACATCTCTCAGATTACCCTAACCCACGGTCGTGTCTCTTTCTCCCACATTAACGCATGTAGTTGGAGCTTGATTGAACTCTTGCACGGTCGTGGACAATTCCAAGCACCATCGTGCACTGCTATGTTGATCATGCTCGTAGCCGGTGGTTCTGCCTTTCGTGCTGCTCCTCATGCCGTGATACACTAATATTTTATGTTTCCCTCCTTTTTTATTATTTTATAATTAAATTTATAGGGCATTGCCTTTTTTGTTGAGAAAAAGAAAGGTTAACAATTCCTACTTTTATTGGAATATATGACACTACTCACCTTGATTTTCCCGCCTAATTGAAATCAAAACTTTTCCACTTATTTCAAATATTTTCTGAAGCAATTTAGAGAATCAATAAACCGATAAAACAATTTCTCAATTTGCATGTCAAATAAACTGTTAATCTTCTTTGGGGGCAAATATAGTAGTTTTTTATTATTTTATTTATTCTTTTTCAACTTGTTACAAAATGGAACATATTTAAAATGCTGACATTACTATAAAAAATTATTTTTAGCAAACAAATTGATTGGAAAAGACCAAAGTTTGTGAGAAAATTCCAAAAAATGACAGAAAAATTATCTTGGGAAATTTAATCGGTAATTGGGCCAATGAAAAAAACCCTTCAGAAAGTGACAACGAATTTGAAACTCGGTTGGAATTTTCTGACGAAAACTTGTCGTAAATTGCTTGTTCGGAGAAAGTTGCTCGGAGTTACCGACACCTATTGGGTGTTTGCCGGAAATGTCAATGAAATTTTGGATTGGGGTTATCAGCATGAAGTTGCCATAAAGAGTTGATGGAATTTTTCATTGGTATTTAAAAAAACACATAAATAATGACATGATGATTTAATATTTAAAAATATCAAATAATTTATTTCATAGCCTATTTATGGCAAAATGGCCAACATATACAAGGTATTTTCCCAATATGCATCAAATAATGGAACTCCTTAGTGTTGAAAAATGATATGCACTTATCAAAATATTTTCAAATAATACAAAAAGCATGTCAAATCATGCATAAACATGTCAAAAAATACAACGTACTTTCGCAATTTCATAATGTTCATCTATTAACCATTACAAAGATTTTTGTTGCTACATTCATAGGTAAGGGCAATTGCAGTCAGCAGCCCGTACCCTAACCGGTTGGTGGTTACATGTCTTCAGTCCTTTTGTTTGAATAAGCACTTTTCTGCCACTGATTATACCATAAAAAGGGTATCCTCTTCCATGTAAAATTTGTTATACTTCTTCACTTGGACGTAGCGAACACGGCGTTAGTGAACAACGTAAATCAGTGTCCTTTATATTTACGTTTACTTACTAGTACAGATTTGTGCTTAGATAGTGCTTTTTTTAGCTTAGATAGCGCTTATAAGCGCTATGTAAGCTACCGCTATGCAAGTTAGCATAACGCTTATTATGTACTATATAAGCTCGTGCACTTAGATAGCGCTTTTGAAAAGCGCTATCTATGCACTCCTTTTATTTTCAAAAATCATCTTAGGTAGCGTTTTTTAAGTGCTATATTAGCAATTTTTTTTTACAAAAAGCAAGCTTAGATAGCGCTTAAAAAAACGCTATCTAAGTCTATTTTTAAATTTGTTTTTTTTAATTTTTTTTCTAGCTCCACCTTTTTCAATTATATGAATTATAACCAAGAAATCAAATAAGTAAAAATTAGTATGAACTAAAAAACATTTCATTCAACAATAACAATCAACCATTCATTTATTACACCAATAATAATTCTTACAATCATCCACGAGAGTTATAAACTAACTAGTCTAACACCCGTTCGTTAAATGTACAGCCAAAAAACTTTGACAAAAAACAGTATCAATTACTATTTCCTTAGAGGAAGTTGTATTCGATATACTACATGTGGAGTCCTTCGTTTCTCTCATTGTCATAGCCTTTGCCTAATTAAAAAGGTCTAAAATCTCAACCTTACCACACCATGAAAGTCAAGGTTGACTATTGGGAAGTCTAGAAAGAACAGAGTGCTCTGGCTTATGATCATACTCATAATCTAGATGAACAAATGCTCTCTCAACTTCTGGCAGTTCTTCAATCTTTATCTCTAACGACTCCCCGGTCGCATGAGCTTCTATCAACGGCAAATCATCCGGCAGTTCTATATCAACCTGCACCTCTCACAAAACCAGAATTCATAATTCAAAACCTTATCAAAAATGCCCTTTAATCCCAAATCAAATCCAAAACAAGAAAATGCTCGAGTTGGCTCACCTCGACAAAATAGAGAACACCAAAGGTGTAGGCTCGTACCGTGTCAACACGTTTGATTTGAGGATGGTGCCTTAACACCAAATAGGTAAGCTTTTGCAGCACTTCTGGTGGAGCCGATTGTCCCACCAAAGAAACTGCAATAAAAAACAAATAAGCGTTCTTCGTACATGAAATTAAATGATTATTATTGGGTACGTACTAATTAGAACCAAGTATTAGCAAACACAATAGAGAGCTGACCTGCATTTTCAAGAATAGTTCCAGACCAATTTGTCATTGTATAGACTGCAAGAGCTATAGCACCAGCAGGATCAATCCACCAGTAGAATTTGTCACCAAGAACAGCGGCGACCAAACCGACCACATTTGTCACCACATCAAAATAATGATCCTGAAGACGAATACAAATTGAAAAAAGAAAAATCAAATCAAATACAACCACACCAATTTCTGAGTACTCATCTTTTCAGAAGGATCGTTGTCTTTATTGTGGTTCAAAGAGGTAGGATGATTTGAGGTTATGTCAACGTCCTTCACCAAACTGCAGTCAATGAAATTTTTCTTGACGTCAATAATTGATCAAAATTTGAATTTATTCCAACGCATGACACTGATCATATGGCCTGCCACTATTTTGTCAAAGTCTGAAACATTTTTTTTTGTGAGAAATATCCATATTGGAAATACAAACATAAAACATCTCTATTTAAAATACTACCTCTTCCGTCTCAACTCAGCGTGAACACCTATCGGTTTGGGTGTCACTGCTATATGCACACATTCTAAAATAGACTTATTATTATTATTATTAGATCAACTTTACCCCACTTCTCATTCTCACACACTTACAATGTATGCCCTACTAATAAATCACACATACTTTTTATAATCACAACATCATTCTCAATAATAAGTGTATATTGAGTTGGAACGGAGGTACTAGCTGTTAAAAAGAAAACTAAGGTAGAAGTGAAGCACAAAATAGTATACCTTGATGTTTGGGACAGTTGACATGCTACTCATATCCTGATCGTTCATTCAAGCTGTAGAAATTTGTTAGAAAAAAGTTACTCCCGCCGAAAAAAATAAAAATAAAAAAATGAATGTTCATTTTTATTTTTTTATTATTTTTAATAAAAAAAATTATCTTGAGACAGATGTGATACAATTTACGCCGCTCAAGCATAAGATCTAGTTTGAAAAATATACATGTGTATAAAAGCATGCAGACAAGGTCAATTTGGGATTTTGAGGTATATAACAAGCCATGGCTGCAAAAACAACAGGGGTTTATCATTCAAATTGCCTCTTGGACATGTCCAAAATATTACCAAAAATAGAAAACACAAACAAAACCAAAAATAGACATGAAAAATACAAAAATAAATAATGCTGCTTTCTCGGCTGCATTTATGTAAGAAGCTTCCTCCCAAGAACTATAAACATATCCCTATTGGTATGCAGAGATTTTGACATACTCAAAAGAAGGAAAACAACAAAAAAAGATTCATCACCAATTGAATCAAGCATGACATCACAATATACAAAGTATCAAAACTTCAGAAACTAACAGAACTAACCAGCTCACAGACATAGGAGAGGTCCAATAAAATGCATGAAGCGGCCTGCCACGAACTTAAACATCAAGAACAGTTAGCCAGCTTAAGAAGTGAGTGACATAAATTCTAGAAGAAAAAGGACATACTGAACAACGCATTTGAAGAAAAGTTCATAATTTTGGTACATTTACTACAATATCTAGATTTATATATTTCCCTTGCTCCTGAAGAGTTTCTGGATTCCAACTTCAAATATTTTGTTGATGTGCAAGAGTGAACAGATGGTCTCAGAGTGAAAGTAAAAAAAAACTTGATAAAAAAAAACAGCGAAAGGGATAGAAGAAACTAAGAATAAGCAAGGTAGAAAATGTTGTCACCGAGCATGCAGGTATATATAACTTTTTACATCCTATCTGATAAAAGGCCAATGCAGGTGTTCATATTCAAGACTTAGAATTAAACTGTATTTAATCCAATCAGTTGTGTTTGTTATTGAAAGGCCCTTGTTTGATATGCAAATGATCAGACAGCTATGGTTTGTCTTAGCTGTCAGATATTTGTTGAGTTGTGCAGCGGAATAAGTAAGGCTTGGAATAATTATAGGACAATGAACACAATGAAATAATACAAGTGTATGAATGTGTTTGCAGAAAAGGTAATAACACAACAAGATTTAAAGTGGTTCAGAGTTCACTCCTCCTACATCCACCCCCACTGTCAACTGACAAGTGAGATCAATTTATTATAATCTTAATCAACAATAATTACAAAGATTGATTAGGCAAGTTCCTTGAACTTCCTCTTCCTAATTAGTACAGTCAACTAGGGATACACTTAAAGTACAGTCTTAAGTGTTTTTACAACTTGAAGTACAGTCTCAAGATTTACAAAATAAATACACTCAAAGTACAGTCTTGAGTGTTTACAAAATAACTAATACACCTAAAGTACAGTCTTAGATGTTTACAATCATAAACTTATCACACTAAGGTTTGTTGTTGAAGAAACATGGGTTGAAGGGTGAAGGTTTGGGTTTGGAACATTGTTTGAAGGGTAGGGATTGGTGTGTAAGGTTTGGATTACAGGAGGTGTGTAAAGGTGTAAGGTAAAGGTTTTTGGATTGTGAAAAAGAGAGTTTTTCAAGGGGTGAGTGTGCAGAGGCTGAGCTCTTCTATTTATAGCCTTCAATGTAGCCGTTGGAATATGACTGTTGCAGCTTCATTAATGAGTCTTTGACTGGTCTTTGCCCCACTTGTCCACTTGCAGGTCTTCATGAGCTGGTTTGAGCTGTAGGCTTCCAGAAGGTCTTCAATGATCTTCAAAGGTGAACTTGATAGATGTGAAGATACAGGATCCATCTTGGTTGAGATTTCAGCATCAAAGTATGAGACGGTAGTAATGGTCGTCAAGGACTGAAGCCATAGCTGTCAGATCATAACAAGGCTTAGCTATCAGAATTGATCTTTAATAAGGATTGAGATACACTTAATGATCTTGATAGATTAGAGAAGGAATATGATTCATGTAATTGATTGATTGTGTATAAAGCAGAATTATAACTGTCAAACTCACAGCTATCAGAGTGAAGGACCATTACTGACAGATTTCATCTTTTGATATAAACCCTGTTCTATATATTCCTTTATCAAAACCAACTAACTATGACATTGATCAAAGTTAGGTCCTAACAATTTCCCCCTTTTTGGTAAAGGAAGATCTATTTAGAACATGTCTTCATAGTTAATGATAAGAAAGATATTAATGAAAGAAATAATTCAGAGATTCTCAACATTCACAAGTAATCTGAATGAGATTGAAATGCTTGGGTTTAACTCAAAATGAATGAAGTTCACATATTACATCCATAAATACTGAACCAAACAAAACAGATTGTTTTAAACACCAAAGAAAATGTTCCACAATAATACAATTCAATCATCAGCCAGTTGATCATAGAACTCTTCTCTTTCTTGCCTGGCTGATATGAGCTCATTTCTTTCTTCCTCCAGCTCTCTTCTCATATCTGGCTCAACCCCTCTGTAATAGAACTCATTATTCCATTCCCAAGTCATCCTCTCATCATATTTGAAGAACTCATCTTCCTTTGCTTTCAGTTGAGCCCTTGTAAGGGGCATTTGATCATTTCTTATTCTCATTGTGCCCCACAAATGCTTCTTCTTGTTCTTTGTTTTCTTGCTTTTCTTGGGCACATTGGATGGACCTGGTTGTGTTTGAACTGGTGCTTGAGCTTCAGGGGAAATTTGAATAGATTGCTGAGGAGGGTTGGAAATGGTAGGAGATGGAATTTTTATGGGAGAGACTTGATCTGGGCTTGAAGGATCATCATCATCATCATCAGTGTCAGAGTCTGAGGAGACATCAATAACAATATTGGCTCTGTTTTGGCTGACAGCAATTGGTTCTCTGAACTCTTTGATCTCTGGAATAGAGATCAATCTCATGAAGAGTGAGTTTTCATTGGGTGAGTTGAAATTTATGGGATCAACAGAGATAGAAGGTGAAAGATATGGCTCAATGCCTGGATTTAAGGTTGGAAGAAAGATTTTGACCTTTTTGCTTATCAAGAGCATAAGAGCACACTTTTGTTCAAACAGTTAGTGATAAATGATTTTGCAAGCTCAATGCACAAGGTGAAGACTAGACCATTTGGCATATAGAGGCAGGAATTGAGTGATGGAGAGAGAAGTTGACCGAAGAGAATTTCCCAATCCAGAAGTGTGTTGGGAGTGATGAATTTTGGGAAGGATGGGATTTGGTGAACAAAATTTCAGGTTGATGAGATCCTTGATACTTTCCACTCTTCATAGGCAAAGAAAACCAATCCTGCAAGGTTTCTTGCCACCAAAATCAGACCATTTTTTGACAGCTCCCAGGATTTAGGATAAGTGAAAGGATTTGCAATTTCTGGGATATGAGTCACATGGGCTAACTTTGTCCTTGCTGCCTTGATGGAAGGAATAGAAAAATCAATGCCACAGCTAAGCATCCAAGGTTCTTTCTTGGGAAGATAGGCTTGATTTAGAGTGGGAGGAATGGAATGGCTTGGAGGACTGTCGGGATCACAAGGATGGGTTCACTGTCAGACATATTTTGGCCATGTCCAGCAAGGATTGGACTATGAGGGGAGGTTTCAACAGTTTCAATTTCTGGGATTGGAGAAATTGGCTTGGGAGGAGTAGAGATATGAGTTCAAAAATTTGGGATTGAATCAGAGGATTGACCAAGACCTTGCTTGAGGAGATCAGCTCTAAATTGAGATTTTAGAAGGTTTAAGGCTGCCCTGACTTCTTCTTTGTTCAATTTTTGTTCAAGAATAGTTTCAAGGGCTGCCTCATTGTCTGGGGTTCCATCAAATACAAGTCCCTTGCATGCATCCATGATTGTTTCTCCCTTTGAGACTGAATTGGGATCAATTTCAACTCCTATCTTCTTAAGACTTTGTATAACCTCAGTTGTCTTTTCAAGATTCCCCCTATCAATTTCAACATTTGGGGCAGGTTCATTCACAGGCTCAGTTTCAGGAATAGAAGGGATGGTTTGGGTATCTACATCCATAGATGTCACCTTGGGATTGTTAGATGACTCTCCTGGTCCACTATTTTTCTTTATGAACCTAGACCTGAGTTCATCTAAGGCTATCTTTGTCTCTTCTTTACTTAGAATTTCATCAAGAAATATGAGAACAGCTTTTTCAGTATTGGGGTTCCCATCCAACTCAATAGCATCAATGGCTCTCAAAATTTTGGCTGACAATTGAGGTTGGGCAAAGAGGATATTATCATTAGTGTTCCCCCTCAAAGGTTGCTTTTCTAATTGTTCATTGAGATTGAGGATTGCTTCTATAGCTGACTGATGATCAGAGCTAGGAGTGGATGACTTGTCAACTATTGGACTGATAGTTGTGGATTTTGGAGAAGGGGAAGGGGTATTTAGTTTGGTTTTCTTGGACTTTGGTGCTTTCTTTTCTGGCTTTCTTTTCAATGGCAAAGATTTAGAGGGAAGGGATGAGGAAGATTGTACCTTGGATCTGGTGATAACCTGCCTGGTAGGGATGGCTGTCAGAGGTTGTTTGCCTTTTTGCAGAATTTTGGAAAAGTCAATAGCTGCCTGAAGCTCTTGAGGATCTATATCAGCATCACCAGCATCAGTTTGACCCATGGTGTCATCCCTATGACTGTCAATAGCACCCCTTTCTTCATCATCTTTTCCATGGCTATCAGACAAGGTTCCTTCACTGTCTGCCACTTGAACAACCTTGTTCTTGCTTTTATCACCATGAGGTACCACAGTCTTTTTCAACAGCCCTGTCTTTTTAACATTGGATTGTACACCCCTCTTTATTCTCCTACTTGTAGCCAATGCTACCAAGTCCTTCCAATGTTCAATCTTCTTTCTTCTTCCTTCCTGCATCTTTTCTTGTGTTTCATTAAAGCTTCTAGTGCTCACATCATCTCCACCTCTCATTATAGCTCCTTTCTTTTGTTTTAATACAAATGTTCTGTCATTGCAGCACTTTGTCTCTGACAGCTTTACAGTCTTCACCCATTTCTTGTGTAGTGGAGGATTGAGCTTGGGAATCAGAACTTCTAGTATTCCACTCATGAATCTAAAGTAATTCATTTTTCCACCTTGTTTCTTGAATTTTAGAGAAGAGGTTGAAGCTGCTAGCTGGAAGTTGTGGAGTAGAACAGTGCACCAGTTTGTGTTTTTAGTCATCAGGCTCAGCATCTGCTTTCATTCATTTGCTCCCATTTGGTCAAAAGAAGATTGCTTGCCATCAATGGCCTTGTTGACCACATCCATAAGGGTTGACTTGAAGATATCAGTTTTGTCTTTAACCATTGCCTTCTCCTGTACATTCTTGAAGTCAGGGACTTTAACACCAAGGAATTTTTCATACACAGTCTTCAATCTATCTGACCCTCTATCCTAAATGTTCTTCACAGCATCTGATTTGTTTGGGATATCATAGACCTCACTGACCAATTCCTGAGTAATGGTTATCTCAGTATTGTCAATGGTGGCAGTTATTGAGTTGTCTTACTTGTTTCTCCTTCCCACAAGGTAAATCTCCCTACATAATTCTTCATAAATTGGTGGTCTGGCTCCCATGAAATCAAGCAGTTCATTGACTTCAAGTAATTCTTTAATGAGTGCCCCAACTTCAGAATCATAAAAGCTAGGTTTAATGAAGTAGATGTGAGCATCTGGGTAGTTTGCTTTTGATTCTGCCATGGATGGTTGAATGAATTAGGGTTGAAGAAATTTGATGGTGGATTAGTGAGGGAAAGAAACGAATTACAAACAGAGAGTTAATGAAACAGGAGTTTTGGTTTCAAGAAGAGAGAGAGGAAAATAATGAGTGGAGAGTGGGTTTTAATGAGCATTGGGGATTTCAAAGTTTAGTAACTGTTCATATGAAAAGTTATTTTTGCCCTTCCCCGCGTTGAGGCCATTAAATCCCACAAAACATGGGAAGAACATTCTCTTTTTCAAGAATATTGCAGAGAACGAGAAGGCTAAGGAGGTGTTATTTGTGAGCAATTAACACGATCAAATCACCGGAAAAAAAATTGCTTTAACCTAGCTGTCAGAGAATATAAACATTTTGATAGTTAAGTCTAAGTTGAATGATGATGGCTGTCTAAGATAGCTATGGATCAATTTGCCTATAAAACAATGACAATTTTTGATGAAACTCATTCAGTTTGTTTTATAAACACAGATGGGTAGATTTTCTTCAAAGTTCATTCCCATAAAAATGGCTCACACAGCTAAACAACTAGTTTTTGGGAAAAGACATGAGGGTGATTTGGAGGGAGATGAAGGGGAGAGAGATAGAGTGTCTTTCAATGTGATTGAAGGTTCAAGGGTGGTGAGTGACAAAGGTAAAAATAAGAGGGTGAGAGTAGAGCAGGATTATGGTACCAAAGAGATAGCTGTCAGAGAGAAGGTTGATAGAGGAGATGGAGAGGGGATAATGCTTTTTGGGAAAAATATTAGGGTTGATCAGGGTGAGTCTAGCAAGGGAAAAGGTAAGGCAGAGAGGGTTTATACACTAGGAGATTTGGTTGGGCAAGATAGGGCTCAGACAGCTATTGAGAGGGGCTTAGCTATCAAGCAAAAGGTTGAGCCTGAGAGGAAGTACACAGCTGTGAGCAGGGATTCACTTTCTCCTGGGTTTGGTTTGTTGGAGGGTAGAGGTGATAACTTTGTTGGAGTACATGTATCTCCTTCCTTAACTATATCACATCTGCTCAACCAGTTTATAGGTTGTTTTAGCCTGTCGAGTTCCGCTTGTGGAGAGAGATGAGTCTAGAGTTGAAAATGGTATTTATTCTGGAGATTTCAGCTTTGTGACACCACTGGAAGGTTTGCTTCAACCTTATGATGCTGTAGAGGAATGGTGGCCAAGAAGAGCTAGTCCTTCTCTTAAGTACTCAGTTACTTCAATTGATCCCTTTCTTGAGAGGCATCCAGTATGGTTGCAAAGGTGCCATCGACCTTGCGCCTACTCAGAGGCCGATGTGAAGGAATGAGTGCAGGTGGTGGATCTGGAGAGACAAAGTGACATTTCCTAGGAATGTCTCGATGCCTAAGGTGTGAAGATTTAAAGAGGAGTTGGATCTGGATGTTGTTTGTGTTTAAGGAAGTTTTTGTGGGTTGTTTTATGTATGTTTTTTTTTGTTTTTCCTTGTCTTTTGCATAGATAGCTGTCAGTAGATAGCTATCAGGAATATTTTGAGGGGATAGCTGTCAGGCTTCACTTGTGACAGCATTGCTATATCTGTATGCCCCCTTTTTGTTAATGAAGCAAAAAAAAAACTTTTTATTTTGGCAAGTTTATCATTCCAAGCATAGCTCTTAAAAGCTCAAATCTTTTTTCATCCATTGCTTTTGTAAGAATATCAGCAACATTGTCCTCTGTTCCAACTTTATTGAGACATATATGACCTTTTTCAAAATGGTCTCTAATAAAGTGGTGTCTGACTTCAATGTGTTTAGTGTTTGAATGCTGAACAGGATTCTCAGTCATTGCAATGGTGCTTGAGTTGTCACACAAAATAGGAACATTGTCTACAACAATTCCAAAGTCTTGAAGTTGACTTCTGAGATATAAAATTTGAGAACAACAATTTCCTGCAGCCACATATTCAGCTTCTGCTGTGGAAGTAGCAACTGAGGTTTGTTTCTTGCTGGACCAAGAAATTATTCTTGAACCTTAAACTGACGACTACCACTTGTGGATTTTCTATCCAAATTGCATCCAGCATAGTCTGAATCTGTGAATCCAATTAGGAATAAAAGAGCTTCACATGGATACCATAATCCATAATCTGGAGTTCCCTTTAGATACCTAAGAATTCTTTTGACAGCTGCCATGCGTGATTCTTTTAGATTTGCTTGAAATCTTGCACACAGGCACACTGAACATGATATCTTGCCTAGATGCAATTACATATAGTCGGATCCAATGTAACTTCTATAGTGTTTGATTAACACTTGGACCATCAATGTCAGCATGAAGTTTGGTGGTGGTTGAGAGAGGAGTTTTTGCAGGAGAGGCATTTTGCATGTCAAATTTCTTGATCATGTCTCTTGTATATTTGGCTTGATTTATGAATGTGCTCGCACCGGATCAAGCTTTCACCTGAAGTCCCAAGAAGAATGTGAGCTCACCAATCATGCTCATTTCAAATTGTTCTTGCATGGTTTTCCGAATTCTAGGCAGAGTGACTCATTTGAAGATCCAAAAATTATGTCATCAACATAGACTTGAATGAGCAAGGTATCTTCACCATATTTCTTGATAAACAGGGTATTATCAATATGGCCTTTGGTAAATCCTTTGCCAAGTAAGAATTTTGACGGGGTTTCATACCATACCCTTGGTGCTTGCTTGAGTCCATATAGAGCTTTATCAAGCTTAAATACATGGTCGGGGAACTTGGGTGCTCAAAGCCGGGGTTGTGAGACATAGACCTTTTCTTTTAATATTCCATTAAGAAAAGCACTTTTGACATCCATTTGATAGACTTTCATCTTTTGGAAGATGCAAAAGCAAGGAATAGTCGATAGCTTCGACTGGCAACGGGGAAAATGTTTCATCATAATCAATGACTTCTTCTTGCCTGTACCCTTGAGCTACTAATATGGCTTTGTTTCGATGACGCCCTTCCTCATTCATTTTATTTCGAAAACCCACCTTGTTCCAATAATGTTTGATTTCTTGGTTTAGGAACAAGTTGCCATACTTTGTTCCTTTCAAACTGCTCTAATTCTTCTTCCATAGCTTCTATCCAAATCGGCATCTTGGAGTGCTTCATTTATTTTCTTTGGGTTCCTCCAATTGGGATATGAATGCACTCGTGATAAAAGGAATGTTGTCCGGAACTCGGTGTTTTGTCAATTTGAAGGCCGATGAAAAATCTTTATTGGGTGGAATGATGTGAGTAATGGTGGATTTATCATTGGTTTTTGGAGGAGAAATAGGATTATTGGATGGGGATGAAAGGTGGCTAGTAGATGGATTACTTGAAGAATTTGGATGGGTATCGCCTAAGGGTTGGTCATGCCTAAGGAAGAATTTTGAGAGAGATGTCGGATGATGACCATTTAATTTAGTATTTTCTTCCTCATCAATTGGATTGGTTGTGGGAATGCTTGCTATTGACTTGGTTGGCTGGATTGGTTGATGATGAGAATGAAATGGTTCATGGCTGTCAGAGAGATGATGACTGTCTGGCACATGATAGCTGTCAGATGAATTTCTTGGTACCAAGTATGGAAGATTTGATGAATCGTGTTCATGATGGAGTACAGTTGAATCAAGAATAGGAGATGCTTCAGGGAGATTATCTGGGTTTCCTAAAACTTCATCAAAATCACACAATTCAGTCACACTTTGATCATTGTTTTCATCAAAGTCAACATGAATTGATTCTTCTACTACAAGTCTTTTTAACATTGGATTGTACACCCCTCTTTATTCTCCTACTTGTAGCCAATGCTACCAAGTCCTTCCAATGTTCAATCTTCTTTCTTCTTCCTTCCTGCATCTTTTCTTGTGTTTCATTAAAGCTTCTAGTGCTCACATCATCTCCACCTCTCATTATAGCTCCTTTCTTTTGTTTTAATACAAATGTTCTGTCATTGCAGCACTTTGTCTCACGATGACTTTACAGTCTTCACCCATTTCTTGTGTAGTGGAGGATTGAGCTTGGGAATCAGAACTTCTAGTATTCCACTCATGAATCTAAAGTAATTCATTTTTCCACCTTGTTTCTTGAATTTTAGAGAAGAGGTTGAAGCTGCTAGCTGGAAGTTGTGGAGTAGAACAGTGCACCAGTTTGTGTTTTTAGTCATCAGGCTCAGCATCTGCTTTCATTCATTTGCTCCCATTTGGTCAAAAGAAGATTGCTTGCCATCAATGGCCTTGTTGACCACATCCATAAGGGTTGACTTGAAGATATCAGTTTTGTCTTTAACCATTGCCTTCTCCTGTACATTCTTGAAGTCAGGGACTTTAACACCAAGGAATTTTTCATACACAGTCTTCAATCTATCTGACCCTCTATCCTAAATGTTCTTCACAGCATCTGATTTGTTTGGGATATCATAGACCTCACTGACCAATTCCTGAGTAATGGTTATCTCAGTATTGTCAATGGTGGCAGTTATTGAGTTGTCTTACTTGTTTCTCCTTCCCACAAGGTAAATCTCCCTACATAATTCTTCATAAATTGGTGGTCTGGCTCCCATGAAATCAAGCAGTTCATTGACTTCAAGTAATTCTTTAATGAGTGCCCCAACTTCAGAATCATAAAAGCTAGGTTTAATGAAGTAGATGTGAGCATCTGGGTAGTTTGCTTTTGATTCTGCCATGGATGGTTGAATGAATTAGGGTTGAAGAAATTTGATGGTGGATTAGTGAGGGAAAGAAACGAATTACAAACAGAGAGTTAATGAAACAGGAGTTTTGGTTTCAAGAAGAGAGAGAGGAAAATAATGAGTGGAGAGTGGGTTTTAATGAGCATTGGGGATTTCAAAGTTTAGTAACTGTTCATATGAAAAGTTATTTTTGCCCTTCCCCGCGTTGAGGCCATTAAATCCCACAAAACATGGGAAGAACATTCTCTTTTTCAAGAATATTGCAGAGAACGAGAAGGCTAAGGAGGTGTTATTTGTGAGCAATTAACACGATCAAATCACCGAAAAAAAAATTGCTTTAACCTAGCTGTCAGAGAATATAAACATTTTGATAGTTAAGTCTAAGTTGAATGATGATGGCTGTCTAAGATAGCTATGGATCAATTTGCCTATAAAACAATGACAATTTTTGATGAAACTCATTCAGTTTGTTTTATAAACACAGATGGGTAGATTTTCTTCAAAGTTCATTCCCATAAAAATGGCTCACACAGCTAAACAACTAGTTTTTGGGAAAAGACATGAGGGTGATTTGGAGGGAGATGAAGGGGAGAGAGATAGAGTGTCTTTCAATGTGATTGAAGGTTCAAGGGTGGTGAGTGACAAAGGTAAAAATAAGAGGGTGAGAGTAGAGCAGGATTATGGTACCAAAGAGATAGGTCATCGAGAGAGAAGGTTGATAGAGGAGATGGAGAGGGGATAATGCTTTTTGGGAAAAATATTAGGGTTGATCAGGGTGAGTCTAGCAAGGGAAAAGGTAAGGCAGAGAGGGTTTATACACTAGGAGATTTGGTTGGGCAAGATAGGGCTCAGACAGCTATTGAGAGGGGCTTAGCTATCAAGCAAAAGGTTGAGCCTGAGAGGAAGTACACAGCTGTGAGCAGGGATTCACTTTCTCCTGGGTTTGGTTTGTTGGAGGGTAGAGGTGATAACTTTGTTGGAGTACATGTATCTCCTTCCTTAACTATATCACATCTGCTCAACCAGTTTATAGGTTGTTTTAGCCCTGTCAGAGTTCCAGTTGTGGAGAGAGATGAGTCTAGAGTTGAAAATGGTATTTATTCTGGAGATTTCAGCTTTGTGACACCACTGGAAGGTTTGCTTCAACCTTATGATGCTGTAGAGGAATGGTGGCCAAGAAGAGCTAGTCCTTCTCTTAAGTACTCAGTTACTTCAATTGATCCCTTTCTTGAGAGGCATCCAGTATGGTTGCAAAGGTGCCATCAGACCTTGCAGTCTACTCAGGAGGCCAGATGTGAAGGAATGAGTGCAGGTGGTGGATCTGGAGAGACAGTGACATTTCCTAGGAATGTCTGACAGCTAAGGTGTGAAGATTTAAAGAGGAGTTGGATCTGGATGTTGTTTGTGTTTAAGGAAGTTTTTGTGGGTTGTTTTATGTATGTTTTTTTTTGTTTTTCCTTGTCTTTTGCATAGATAGCTGTCAGTAGATAGCTATCAGGAATATTTTGAGGGGATAGCTGTCAGGCTTCACTTGTGAAAGATTGCTATATCTCGTATGCCCCCTTTTTGTTAATGAAGCAAAAAAACTTTTTATTTTGGCAAGTTTATCATTCCAAGCATAGCTCTTAAAAGCTCAAATCTTTTTTCATCCATTGCTTTTGTAAGAATATCAGCAACATTGTCCTCTGTTCCAACTTTATTGAGACATATATGACCTTTTTCAACATGGTCTCTAATAAAGTGGTGTCTGACTTCAATGTGTTTAGTGTTTGAATGCTGAACAGGATTCTCAGTCATTGCAATGGTGCTTGAGTTGTCACACAAAATAGGAACATTGTCTACAACAATTCCAAAGTCTTGAAGTTGACTTCTGAGATATAAAATTTGAGAACAACAATGTCCTGCAGCCACATATTCGCCTTCCGTGGAAGTAACAGCGAGGTTTGTTTCTTGCTGGACCAAGAAATTATTCTTGAACCCGGCCCACAGCCTACCACTTGTGGATTTTCTATCCAAATTGCATCCAAGATAGTCTCGAATCATGAATCCAATTAGGAATAAAAGAGCTTCACATGGATACCATAATCAATAATCTGGAGTTCCCTTTAGATACCTAAGAATTCTTTTGACAGCTGCCATGCGTGATTCTTTTAGATTTGCTTGAAATCTTGCACACAGGCACACTGAACATGATATCTTGCCTAGATGCAATTACATATAGTCGGATCCAATGTAACTTCTATAGTGTTTGATTAACACTTGGACCATCAATGTCAGCATGAAGTTTGGTGGTGGTTGAGAGAGGAGTTTTTGCAGGAGAGGCATTTTGCATGTCAAATTTCTTGATCATGTCTCTTGTATATTTGGCTTGATTTATGAATGTGCCTGCACTGGACTGTTTCACCTGAAGTCCCAAGAAGAATGTGAGCTCACCAATCATGCTCATTTCAAATTGTTCTTGCATGGTTTTCCGAATTCTAGGCAGAGTGACTCATTTGAAGATCCAAAAATTATGTCATCAACATAGACTTGAATGAGCAAGGTATCTTCACCATATTTCTTGATAAACAGGGTATTATCAATATGGCCTTTGGTAAATCCTTTGCCAAGTAAGAATTTTGACAGGGTTTCATACCATGCCCTTGGTGCTTGCTTGAGTCCATATAGAGCTTTATCAAGCTTAAATACATGGTCAGGGAACTTAGGGTGCTCAAAGCCAGGGGGTTGTGAGACATAGACCTTTTCTTTTAATATTCCATTAAGAAAAGCACTTTTGACATCCATTTGATAGACTTTCATCTTTTTGGAAGATGCAAAAGCAAGGAATAGTCTGATAGCTTCCAGTCTGGCAACAGGGGAAAATGTTTCATCATAATCAATGACTTCTTCTTGCCTGTACCCTTGAGCTACTAATCTGGCTTTGTTTCTGATGACAGTCCCTTCCTCATTCATTTTATTTCTGAAAACCCACCTTGTTCCAATAACAGTTTGATTTCTTGGTTTAGGAACAAGTTGCCATACTTTGTTCCTTTCAAACTGTTCTAATTCTTCTTCCATAGCTTCTATCCAGTCAGCATCTTGGAGTGCTTCATTTATTTTCTTTGGTTCCAATTGGGATATGAATGCACTCGTGATAAAAGGAATGTTGTCTGGAACTGGTGTTTTGTCAATTTGAAGGCTGATGAAAAAATCTTTATTGGGTGGAATGATGTGAGTAATGGTGGATTTATCATTGGTTTTTGGAGGAGAAATAGGATTATTGGATGGGGATGAAAGGTGGCTAGTAGATGGATTACTTGAAGAATTTGGATGGCTGTCAGCTAAGGGTTGGCTGTCAGCTAAGGAAGAATTTTGAGAGATGTCAGTCAAGGGATGACCATTTAATTTAGTATTTTCTTCCTCATCAATTGGATTGGTTGTGGGAATGCTTGCTATTGACTTGGTTGGCTGGATTGGTTGATGATGAGAATGAAATGGTTCATGGCTGTCAGAGAGATGATGACTGTCTGGCACATGATAGCTGTCAGATGAATTTCTTGGTACCAAGTATGGAAGATTTGATGAATCGTGTTCATGATGGAGTACAGTTGAATCAAGAATAGGAGATGCTTCAGGGAGATTATCTGGGTTTCCTAAAACTTCATCAAAATCACACAATTCAGTCACACTTTGATCATTGTTTTCATCAAAGTCAACATGAATTGATTCTTCTACTACAAGTCTTCTTTTGTTGTAAACTCTATAAGCTTTGCTTGTATTAGTGTGAGCACCCCAGACCCGGAACCTAACGCGTGTCCCGAGCTGGAGAGGCTCAATCTAAGAAAACCCATCTTAGTTTTTAAAACATTTATTTGCCTTTAAAAGAAAACCACTTTTCAAACTTCTAAATTAAAATCAATTGATAATATCTCGACTTGGAGGAAATCCAACCACAACTTTAATAAACCGAAATCTGATCAATTACACAAAAGCCCTGATTAACATTGTTTAACAAAGGTGTTTTCCATACAAATTATAAAAGTGGAATACTTAATAATTACTCCTAATAACCAACTCCTATACTTAACCTGACAAGCCCCAAAAGCAAAAGTCCACAATGATATCCCCGGCCTCACTGGTTCGGGTCACCTGTCTCGGAATCTAAAACATTAAAGGGAGAGGGGTGAGAATAAATCTCAGCAAGCTATTATGAATGCAGCAATATGCCAAGTAAGATGCAACACATAGCATGGTTTCACATAGCACATTATTAAAGCGTTAAACACCTTACGTTACCTCATTTTACCTTTCCCGTCTGAACAATAAGTCGTACAACGTGGGAGTAAAACTCCACTCTTTGGTGAACTGCCTCCATGCACATTCACCGCTTATAGGTCTCATACCCCAGAGATTCATATAAGAAAACAGGATACATATATGACCCCTAATTTAGAGTATCATATACTATCAGCGCTACTGTAAAGCTTGGCTTCATACAGAGCATTCCACCGGTACACCAAATCGCAGCAGTATGTAAAGGCTCCTTATTGCTCAATACAGTAGCTTGCACGCCCCACTCTGTGGCCACGAGAGGGGACGGTCCCAGTATAATGAACCTTCAATCACTTATAGAACAAATCAATAATTGATTGAATTCCATTATACCCCCGAATATCAACACGTTCAAGCACATAATAGATACTTGAAATAATCCACAAAAGGGATAATCATATAACAACATGGTAAAATATACTCATGTTACATCCATACTATAGTGCAACAGTTCATGTAATACACTCTGCATAATACCATTAACGAATATAAATTCAAGTAAGGTATCTATATAACCACATAATCCACACCGGGATACAATATAATCATATACCAAATAATCCACACCGGGACGCAATATAACAAGATCAAATAATCCACACTTGGGATACAACACAACAGCTTGCCAAATAATCGATACTTAGGATATTAAGGTATCTACCAATTTCAATAATTCAACAATTTGGGATAATAATGCCACAAGGCGATACATGCTCATCTTCAATTAACGAAATAGTGAAACCTATGGGTTCTGCACTATTCTAACTAATCACCAAGGATAGGGTAAGTAAGGCCACTATGTATTATAACCCATTCTTACATAGTCATTATACAACCTCGAATAAACTTAATAAAGGTTCACGATCTATTTCCCAAGTTTGAACCACTTTGACCAAATAAGATATCATGGCCTAGCCGAGGTATTCTACTTGAACTTAGGTTAAAAAGGATTAATTCATATCCGGGTTGGTTAGGTTCTATTAATTTATAACGGTTTGGAGTCATGCCACTAGGTTGTGAGTAATAATCAGCAAGAAAGGAAACTGGGGAGGATCTGGTGACATGGGCGACCGCCCAAGTCACCATGGGCGACCGCCCAAGAGGGTTTCAAAGGGGTTATAATTCCTGAGGTGATGGGCGACCGCCCAGGGAACCATGGGCGACCGCCCAAAAGAGAAAAGCTGAAGGCACCATTGCTGAGGTCATGGGCGACCGCCCAGCCCTCATGGGCGACCGCCCACGAGGTCGATTTTCCCAAGTTTGCAGCTGAACCAATTTTAAACCCAAGAACACTCAATTTTTGTGAACTTAAAAGGCTTACAATCTTTTCCTCTCATACTAAACCATGTAACAAAAAATGATTTACACTTATATCATTTACCCCTTGAATCTTTATCCATTTCTCCACCACATTCTAAGTTAAATCTTCTAATCTATCTCCACCCATTTATTTACACTCTAAATCAAGTTCTATCTCATTTACCAAATTCTCAACTCCAAGAATAGTTCTAAAGCATTAAACCATCATCATATTAACAAGAACAACATTAAGAGTTCATGATCATTTAATGAAGGGAAAGGTCATAATAACTTACCTTGGAATAGAAGATGGATTATGGATTTATTGAGCTTGATAAACTCCCCTAGATGCCTTGATCACAAAAGTACTCCCGGATTAGGAAATGGAGGAGAAAGGAGCTTGCTAGGAGTCTAGGGAGGTGATACTTTCCATGGAGGTTTCCATGGAAATTGAGAGAAAAGAGAAGAAGGAGAATGAGGAGGATGATGGAGGGGGAGAGTGAGGAGGGTGAGATGAGGGGAGGAGAGGGGGACACTTGGAGGGATTTGGAATGAAGAGGGAATTGGCCCCCCTCTTCTAAATAAATCAAAGCCTACCCATTAAAATAAATTAACTCCTTTATTAATTAAAGACTTCCCACATTTAATTTAAACCTTCATTTCTAATTCATTATTCCACACATTTTAACTTCATCTTACACTTTATTTATTTTCTATTTTTATTTTCCCTTAAGATGCTTTATTTAATTTCTCTAGCAATTCCTAAGATTCTAAAATTATTTCTCAACCATCTTATTTTAAAATAAGAAATTAAAGACATAAATGAACACATAAAGTTAACATTAATTTTAAAAGCATACAATATAATACTGAAATTGGTGCCTAGGGTTAGGGTCGTTACACTCACTCCCCCTTAAAGAAAAATTCGTCCCGAATTTGATTGTCGCTTATACTAAGGTTCAAATAGCAAAGGTTACCTTTCACACATTCTAACATAATATTTTCAATTAGATTTCTCAATGGCATGATTCTACTATACATTTTCATAACCCGAATACTCTAGGACTTCACTTCCCAATTAGTCTCTTCAATACTATGATTCTTTCCAAGATTTCTAATTTCATTAATAATATGATATTACAACGCAATATCCTAAGAATACCATACAATTATTACTAACCCGAATTTTCACGACCTCAAGAAAGTACAATTAAATAAAAGTATTACCACTTATGTCACCAAATACATTACGATATTATATTTAAAACTTCAAATACTCTATAAACTGCTCCAAGTCGGTCTATAAGTTAAATCACCGACCTTTTCTAAAACTTCAAATGGATTAACAAACTTTGGCGCTAAATTACCTTATGCCTAGCTTCACTAACCTCACCCCAACAGATTGGAGATCGATAATATCTTCCTGAACCACGCCTCATACGGTTTTATCTCAATGCTAGAATGATAACTGCTATTATACGCAAACTCGCTAAGGTTAATTAAACTTCTCAAGTTGAAAGGAAATCCGTCACACAACATAACCTATTCCTCAAGAATTTGGGTAGTCTTCAAATCTCTTTCTTTCGACTAACTAAATCCTCCAACTCTTAGGATCGGTAACAACTCTCAAAGGAAGCTTCAAAAAGATAAGGTTCCTACTTAAATAACGCAACACAAGTGCAGCTACTCCCGAGTAGAGGATAAGAAAATCTCACTTATCTAAGTTAAATTCCTCAAAGCATACGTTATCACTTTCCCATTTCGTATAATATCATAATCTAATCTTCCTTTAATACACCTTAAAATTTCACAAAGTCCTCACATCCACTAGGTAATGTAAGGGCCGGATCTATAACTAATCTATTCTCCATTTCTATTAATATGATTCATCCTTATTACATTCTACACCATTTATACGTCCTTTAGAGTCAACCAAAACAACGACTTTACAATTCTTAAGAGGTCCTTAAATTTCTTCGGTAGCACTTGCCAACTAAAAGATCAAGGACTCAATCCTCACAAGATCCTTGGTAACATCCGAGTTTAAGACTATAGAACCCAAAATTTGCAATCCTCTCGAGCCAACTCACACTAGCCAAACTTGCATGCAGGGACTCCTCCCAAGGAATCATTAACCCAATTCTCAAATGATTTTTTCGGAACTTTATTTAACAAAGAGATCCTCAATTCTGATTACCCTAAAGCCATCAAAATAAGGGTTTAAAATTTTGCTTATCATACTCAGAACCAACACATGAAATATACCGACGGGAGCACCTTTACCATTTACTCACAACTAGCACATAAAAATTTTGAAAAGACTTCTGATGCAAGTCTAACATATACCAATTACCCTTCACATCTTAATGCAAAATTTTCCCCTTAAATACCCATATATAACAAGAATTTCACATTAAGGTTTACCTATGTCGAATACCAATATAAGCAATTTAGGCATGGAAAAAGGAGACTCACTTATTATGATAGTCTACCGTTATACAACAACTACTTAACCCTCCAGGTCAAATATATCTCAAAATCATAAATTAATAATTATACCAATTCAACTGGCAATACATGCTCAGCCATAACCATATCACCATCGTGGTAAACCGAAGAAGGTTCGAGGTATTCTCTCATACGAGCAGAATCCTCTAACAATAAAACAAAATCTCAAACAATGTATGCCACATAAAAGCAAAACGCTATGCCACACATAATGATATGAAACAGGATCTATAAAATATGACCCCTAACTTCTGAGACAGGGAATATACCTCTAGTGACCTCTGGGGAATCCATCTCTCTTGGACCCGAAACACATACTTGACCTTGGACCTTCTCTTTTGGTTTCCCTTCCTTATCTCTTTTGGTACCACCTCTTTGACCCCTTTGACTGGCACCCGAAGCTAACCTCTGACGAAATGCACGAAATGCAGGACAATTTTTCCTGTAGTGCCCCATTTCTCCACAATTCAAGCATTTCCCTTGCTTACTCCAACACCTGTCTTCAGAGTGACCCATCTTCTTGCAATATTTACAATTCATCCCATACTGTTTGGGTATTGGCCTAGACGAAGAAGCTACCACAAGTTCCTCTCTCACACTTCCTGAAGTTAAAGCCCTTGGCTGATCTCTAATGATTTTGGATCCTTGTCCTAGATACTTTGGCTTATCTCCAATCCCACCTTCCGATTTTCCACTATTTTCCTCAATGCTATTCTCGATCTTATAAGCTCTCTCTAAGACTGTCTGATAATTGGTGAAGCTATCAATCACTAATTTCTTCCTAAACTCAATCCTCAAACCTTTTATAAACCTATGAACTCTTTTCGCTTCATACGATACCAAATGAGGGCAACTTCTAGCTAATTCCTCAAACCTGATTACATACTGATTCACCGTCATGATCCCTTGTTCTAGTCCTAAGAATTCGATCTCCTTCTTGTCCCTTGTAACCATCGAAATGAAATAATCCTCGAACTGTTTGGTGAAATTATCCCAAGTCTGGGGCGTATGATCCCGCCCCCAACTTCCCTTCAATATCTGCCACCACTGATCAGCTAGACCTTCAAGTTTGAACACGGCATACCTAACTTTCTCTTCGTTGGGACTTTCTATAACCTCAAAAATCCTATTCATTTTTGCTAACCATTTTTCTGCCTTTAACGGATTCGGATCTCCGTTAAAGCTCGGTGGGTTCATCTTCACAAATCTTTCCAATCCATCACTTTGACATCCCTCTGGTTGATTCGAAACTGATCCTCTAGTCTTCATATTCTGTACAAACATCCTGAATAACTTCATTATCTCTTCATTCTGAATTCCACCTATACCCATATCTCCTTCACTTTCTAGAACCTTTCGCTGATCATCCTTGTTTCCGGCCATTAGAACGAACTCCTGCATTAAACACTCGGCGTCAATTTCCACACATTTCCCCTTAGTTTAGACATCTACCCTTGACCTCTAAACTAAGCTCTGATACCAACTGTGAGCACCCCAGACCCGGAACCTAACGCGTGTCCCGAGCTGGAGAGGCTCAATCTAAGAAATCCCATCTTAGTTTTTAAAACATTTATTTGCCTTTAAAAGAAAACCACTTTTCAAACTTCTAAATTAAAATCAATTGATAATATCTCGACTTGGAGGAAATCCAACCACAACTTTAATAAACCGAAATCTGATCAATTACACAAAAGCCCTGATTAACATTGTTTAACAAAGGTGTTTTCCATACAAATTATAAAAGTGGAATACTTAATAATTACTCCTAATAACCAACTCCTATACTTAACCTGACAAGCCCCAAAAGCAAAAGTCCACAATGATATCCCCGGCCTCACTGGTTCGGGTCACCTGTCTCGGAATCTAAAACATTAAAGGGAGAGGGGTGAGAATAAATCTCAGCAAGCTATTATGAATGCAGCAATATGCCAAGTAAGATGCAACACATAGCATGGTTTCACATAGCACATTATTAAAGCGGTAAACACCTTACGTTACCTCATTTTACCTTTCCCGTCTGAACAATAAGTCGTACAACGTGGGAGTAAAACTCCACTCTTTGGTGAACTGCCTCCATGCACATTCACCGCTTATAGGTCTCATACCCCGTAGATCCATATAAGAAAACGAGGATACATATATGACCCCTAATTTAGAGTATCATATACTATCGCCGCTACGTAAAGCTTGGCTTCATACGAGCATTCCACCGGTACACCAAATCGCAGCAGTATGTAAAGGCTCCTTATTGCTCAATACAGTAGCTTGCACAGCCCACTCTGTGGCCACAGAGGGGGACGGTCCCAGGTATAATGAACCTTCAATCACTTATAGAACAAATCAATAATTGATTGAATTCCATTATACCCCCGAATATCAACACGTTCAAGCACATAATAGATACTTGAATAATCCACAAAAGGGATAATCATATAACAACAAGGTAAAATATACTCATGTTACATCCATACTATAGTGTAACAGTTCATGTAATACACTCTGCATAATACCATTAACAAATATAAATTCAAGTAAGGTATCCATATAACCACATAATCCACACCGGGATACAATATAATCATATACCAAATAATCCACACCGGGACGCAATATAACAAGATCAAATAATCCACACTTGGGATACAACACAACAGCTTGCCAAATAATCCATACTTAGGATATTAAGGTATCTACCAATTTCAATAATTCAACAATTTGGGATAATAATGCCACAAGGCGATACATGCTCATCTTCAATTAACGAAATAGTGAAACCTATGGGTTCTGCACTATTCTAACTAATCACCAAGGATAGGGTAAGTAAGGCCACTATGTATTATAACCCATTCTTACATAGTCATTATACAACCTCGAATAAACTTAATAAAGGTTCACGATCTATTTCCCAAGTTTGAACCACTTTGACCAAATAAGATATCATGGCCTAGCCGAGGTATTCTACTTGAACTTAGGTTAAAAAGGATTAATTCATATCCGGGTTGGTTAGGTTCTATTAATTTATAACGGTTTGGAGTCATGCCACTAGGTTGTGAGTAATAATCAAGCAAGAAAGGAAAGCGGGGAGGATGCGGTGACATGGGCGACCGCCCAAGCCACCATGGGCGACCGCCCAAGAGGGTTTCAAAGGGGTTATAATTCCTGAGGTGATGGGCGACCGCCCAGGGAACCATGGGCGACCGCCCAAAAGAGAAAAGCTGAAGGCACTATTGCTGAGGTCATGGGCGACCGCCCAGCCCTCATGGGCGACCGCCCACGAGGTCGATTTTCCCAAGTTTGCAGCTGAACCAATTTTAAACCCAAGAACACTCAATTTTTGTGAACTTAAAAGGCTTACAATCTTTTCCTCTCATACTAAACCATGTAACAAAAAATGATTTACACTTATATCATTTACCCCTTGAATCTTTATCCATTTCTCCACCACATTCTACGTTAAATCTTCTAATCTATCTCCACCCATTTCTTTACACTCTAAATCAAGTTCTATCTCATTTACCAAATTCTCAACTCCAAGAATAGTTCTAAAGCATTAAACCATCATCATATTAACAAGAACAACATTAAGAGTTCATGATCATTTAATGAAGGGAAAGGTCATAATAACTTACCTTGGAATAGAAGATGGATTATGGATTTATTGAGCTTGATAAACTCCCCTAGATGCCTTGATCACAAAAGTACTCCCGGATTAGGAAATGGAGGAGAAAGGAGCTTGCTAGGAGTCTAGGGAGGTGATACTTTCCATGGAGGTTTCCATGGAAATTGAGAGAGAAAGAGAAGAAGGAGAATGAGGAGGAGGATGGAGGGGGAGAGTGAGGAGGGTGAGATGAGGGGAGGAGAGGGGGACACTTGGAGGGATTTGGAATGAAGAGGGAATTGGCCCCCCTCTTCTAAATAAATCAAAGCCTACCCATTAAAATAAATTGACTCCTTTATTAATTAAAGACTTCCCACATTTAATTTAAACCTTCATTTCTAATTCATTATTCCACACATTTTAACTTCATCTTACACTTTATTTATTTTCTATTTTTATTTTCCCTTAAGATGCTTTATTTAATTTCTCTAGCAATTCCTAAGATTCTAAAATTATTTCTCAACCATCTTATTTTAAAATAAGAAATTAAAGACATAAATGAACACATAAAGTTAACATTAATTTTAAAAGCATACAATATAATACTGAAATTGGTGCCTAGGGTTAGGGTCGTTACAATTAGAATACCCAAGAAAGATTCCTTCATCACTTTTGGAGTCAAATTTGTCCAAATTGTTCTTGCCATTATTGTGAATGAAGCATCTACTTCCAAAACTGTGAAAGTAGGAAATGGTAGGAACTTTGTCATTCCATAATTCATATGGAGTCTTCTTATGGAATTTGTTGATTAGTGTTTTGTTTTGAACATACACAGCAGTAGTGACAGCTTCACCCCAAAAATACTTTGGGAGATTGTATTCTGACAGCATTGTTCTTGCTGCCTCACAAATTGTCATGTTTTTCCTTTCAGCAACACCATTTTGTTGGGGTGTTCTTGGGGCTAAAAAATTATGATCAATACCTTTGCAGTCACAATATTCTTCTACTCCTGTGTTCTCAAATTCCTTTCCATGATCAGATCTGATCTTGATGATGGATGTCCCTTTTTGATTTTGAATTTTATTGAACAGTTTTGTTAGACAGCTAAGGGTGTCACTTTTTGATTCAAGAAGAATGATCCATGTGAATCTTGTGTAGTCATCAACCACAACTAGGGAGTATCTTTTTCCTCCTAAAGATCTAGTTCTTATGGGTCCAAAAAGATCCCTATGAAGTAGTTCAATAGGTCTTGAGGTGTCCAATCTGGTCTTAGGCTTGAATGAATATCTCTTTTGCTTCCCACATTGGCATGCTTTGCAAAGTTTGTCCTTCTTGAATGGGATCTTTGGAAGACCTCTGACTAGATTTGAATTTGCAAGCTTGGAGATGGTTTTATGGTTAAGGTGAGCCAATCTTTTGTGCCATAGCCATGTGTTCGGTCGAAACCTAACGGTTTATTTAATTCCGCAAGCGCACAGGCTATTGTAATATAGCGGGTGCAAGTACGAGTCGATCCCACAGAGACAGGGTTTACTAGGGAATATTTTTGTCTTTAGAAAATAATAGAAAAGATTGGGGGAAGATAAAATTTGTTTTTAGAAGAATAGAGAGAACATAAACAGAAAGTACTTAGATTAATTTCTTATAAAACGAAGCATTCTCGGGATTGGAAATCATACACATAATCTTATTCATCAAATTGTCATTGTCTTAGAGATAAAATATTTTCATAAAAAGCAAGGATGGTATGTTAAGCCTACACTACTTCGCGTTAAGACAATAGCGTTTGTATTCTTCACTAATTATGTCCTAACTGTTTGAGATTTCCGTTTACGTTATTCCCGCCCTGTCACAAACGGGCGTTCCGGCTTATCTCTAGCTGACCATAATTAGTAAGAATACATTAAGGACGAGAGTCAACATACTTTCCATTAAAGGAACATCCCTAGGCCATTGAACTACTCTCGTGATCAATGAAACCTAGTTTCTTTATATGGTTCCGTCAATCGAGATTCTCCGCTAGGTACTTCTCTCAATTGACTGAATCATACAAATTGGATATCTCCAAAATGTAAGGCATTTAGAGAATAATATAAAGAGATTGTTTTAGATGAAGGAAGAAGACAAGACTAAACATTTTTGGATGATGAATAAGTATGCTTTTGAGTTTCCAATCCCAAGAATATGGGGGATTACTCACAAGCCATTAATAACATAAAAGTAGAAATAAAGATTAAGTAAGAAAGACTTATGAATAAAGAAGACGATTGCGAGAATAATGCTTCACTTTTATTGCTTTTCCTCCAAAGTGATTCCAAGAACAAATAATGACTTTGATCTTCAAACTCCTTTGGAAAATTGTTGTCACAAATGTTTATACTTTCTATCTATCTAATATCAGTAATTTCTCTCTCAAAATTCGTATATAAGACTGATCACTAGGGTCCTATTTATAAAAGGGAGGAGACTCTTCAATCGGGTGCCATCAAAAGGTGCCTTTACGTCTGCCGATCGCGTTTTGCACGGCCGCGTCAAGGAAGTTGCACGGCCGTGTGACCCTTGGCGCCAGATTTGAATTTGAGTCTTGACACTTCGCACGGCCGCTCTTGTCCAAGCTGCACGGCCGCTCCATATAATGACACGGCCGCTCCCTCTTCAAGACACGGCCACTCTATATTTTAGGGCCACAAATGGCCTGAAAAAGGCCAAGTGCACGGCCGCTCCATCTTGGCTGCACGGCCGCTCCTTCTGAAATTTAGCTTTGTGTGCTTGATTTGGTTGGTGCTCTTCCATGTCTTTTGCCTTGAAGTGTCCAAGTATCCTTTTGATAAAAATGAACCTAAAACCTGTCTTTAAATGCAAGAAATATACCAAAAGCGTAAAATCTAGAAAATAAGGAAAAGGAACTAAAAAGTATATGAAATGAAATGAAAAATGATGTTTTATGTAATAAAAAGTATATAAAAGTAAGGATAAATGACTATATAATAGTTACTTATCACCATGACATATCAGATTGACTAAAAGACAGAAGGCAGTAAGCATTTGAGGATTCCACAATCTCTAGGTTTAAGCAGTAGAGATTTCCTTTTCTTGATCCAGTCAGAATGACTTTATTGCTTTTGTCTTTAACAGTAGATTGATCCTTAGTGCAAACAACATGATATCCCTTATCACAGATTTGACTAATGCTGATCAAATTGTGTTTGAGACCCTCTACATAAGACACATTTGTAAAAATGATATCTTTAATAATAAGATCTCCTGATCCTTTGACCTTAGCTTGGGAATTGTCACCAAAGGTTACATTTGGACCATTTTTAGGGATATATTGTTGCAACCAGTCTTTATTGAAGGTCATATGTCTACTACAACCACTATCTAAATACCAGAGTCCTTTCCTAGGTACCTGCAAAACAAAAAGTAAATTTTATGGTACCCTATTTAATCTTTTGGGTCCAAAGGATTAATTTTTCTTTGGTACCCTAGCTTTGTTCATTGATCTTTTTCTGAAGAACTGGTTTAGGGTATTGTAATATGACATGATTTGCATCATGTGATGAGTAAGGACAGTGGATTGGGATGGATTGAAGAAGTGGTTTGGGTTGTTATATTGGGGTTGAAACTGAAAGGTATTTGGATAGGATGATCTGGGGGAGTCATTTTGATTTGCATGACTTCTTCCATTTGAGTATTGCCATTGAGGTTTTTGTTGTTTGATGTATCTATGTTTGTTATAGAATCTTTGTTGCCTTGGGGTTCTTTGTTGTTTGGAAGATCTTGGTGCATGCATCGGGCCTTGGGCATGCGTCGGGGCTTGGTTGTCTAGCACATTTTTGCAGCTTAATTTCTTCCTGTATATTGGCCACTTTTTGAACCCAAATATACTTGCTTCCTTGAATTTTACTTGGTCCTTTGTTTGAATGACTAGGACCAATTTCCTTTGATTTTCCCTTGGTTTGAACAGGATAGGTTTGAGTTTGATAGCTGCCAGAGCTTAGATTTTCTAGAACCATTTTTTCAATGGCCCTTTCACCAGTGGGAGGAGTGTACATCTTTAGTGTAGGATTATCAGCACCAATCCCTGTTTTGTCACTAGGATGTCTTTGGGTGTAGGTGAAAAGGGATAATGCTTTGCTTGACTTGTTCCATGAATCTATTTTCTTTTTAAGAGCATCATTCTCTTTTTCAAGATTTATGAGTCTTTGACAGTTTTCTTGAGTACTGGATGTCTCACTGTCGGTATCCATGTTTTGTTTTTCAAGCATGAAGCATTGTTCTCTTAGCCCTTGACAGGCTTTCTCAAGCTCAGAATTGGTTTTTGTGAGGGTGTCAATGGTTGAGGATTGGGAAAGGTTCTCATTGACCAGTGAAGCAAAGCTAGTTTTTTGTTTCTTGGTTTGAATTAAAAGAGTGCAAACTAATTGTTTGAAACCATCAATATTTAAAGAATTAAAATCATGTACCTCTTTTAGTTCTTCTGCAGCAGTAAGTGCTTCCATTTCTTCCTCATTGTCTGACTCTTCCTCATCTTCAGCTATAAAGCATAGCATGGCCTCCTCTCCTTCATTGTCAGAGTCATTCTTGGACTCATATTCTTCATCATCGAATTTTGATGAATCGCCTATCATAACTTGCTCCTTGTTTTTGTCATTTTTATTTTTGGAGCAGCTTGAAGCGGATGCACACAGGAACTGTGAATGATCTCTTTTGAGTAGGTCAATCTCTTAGCTGTCTGATTTTCCCTAGGTTTCCTTGGTTCAGGACAATCAGATGAGTAATGTCCTTGCTTTCCACAGTTAAAGCAGTCAATTGTCTTCTTGAAGCTGTCTTGTTGAGCATTAGATGTGGAAGGATTGTACCTTTTGTCAAAAGATGTCTTTTGAAATTTCATGGCATTTCTGACAGCCATGGATATGATACTTGGAATGTCTTCTTGAGAGATCTGTTTACTGACAGATTTGGAGCTGATGTTTATCTTTTGAAGGGCATTGTTGACAATGGTCTCAATGTCTTGGTGAGTGATTGGTTTGTGGGCAGATTCTTGAGCAGTTAAAGCTAAAGTTTGTGAAATGGTAGGAACTGGTTGAATTTTTATCATACCTTTCAGTTCATAAGCTTCAAGCTTTCCAAAATACTGTTCATCTATCATTGTGCTCCATTCAGATCCTTCTCTGATAGGTAATGCTACCTTTTCATATTCTTGTGGAAGATTGGAATATATCTTGAGGCAGAGATCTTGCTGTTCAAAGGTTTTTCCATGGTCAGCAATAGATCTAACAAGATTTTCAAACCTTGGTTGAGCAATACCCACTTTTTCTCCAGGATAGAACTTGAAGTTGTCTAATTGCCTAAGCAAATTATACAAATTTTAAGGCCCCGACACCTTTGGTGTGTTTAGTGAATTTAGTTTGAATGAGATCCCATGCGATACGGCATTTGGTTCCTTAGCAATTTCTTGTGCTAGTGAGTCATTTACACTCTTTTTGAAGAATGTTTTTGTCTTTTAGATTTGCACTTTCGATTAATTGCTTTTCGCATTCGCACCATGCTTCGGGGATTTCGTCGTACTAGCTCCTCCATTGATATCTATTTGAGTTGGGTAGGACACTTCATTATTTAGAACATACCAGTTCCATATACTGTTTGCATCAAGGTATGTTTTTATTTTTGATGCATAAATCTCAAAAGATCCACAGTCGTCAATGTGTGGGATGTCTTTCTCATTATTTCTCCTTGGTTGAGGCATGATAGGTTTGAAGAGGATCCTTCACAAGTTGTTAGACTTTTGAATGTGAAGACAAGCTCCGATACCAATTGAAAGGCCCTTGTTTGATATGCAAATGATCAGACAGCTATGGTTTGTCTTAGCTGTCAGATATTTGTTGAGTTGTGCAGCGGAATAAGTAAGGCTTGGAATAATTATAGGACAATGAACACAATGAAATAATACAAGTGTGTGAATGTGTTTGCAGAAAAGGTAATAACACAACAAGATTTAAAGTGGCTCAGAGTTCACTCCTCCAACATCCACCCCCACTGTCAACTGACAAGTGAGATCAATTTATTATAATCTTAATCAACAAAAATTATAAAGATTGATTAGGCAAGTTCCTTGAACTTCCTCTTCCTAATTAGTACAGTCAACTAGGGATACACTTAAAATACAGTCTTAAGTGTTTTTACAACTTGAAGTACAGTCTCAAGATTTACAAAACAAATACACTCAAAGTACAGTCTTGTGTGTTTACAAAATAACTAATACACCTAAAGTACAGTCTTAGATGTTTACAATCATAAACTTATCACACTAAGGTTTGTTGTTGAAGAAACAGGGGTTGAAGGGGGAAGGTTTGGGTTTGGAACAGTGTTTGAAGGGTAGGGATTGGTGTGTAAGGTTTGGATTACAGGAGGTGTGTAAAGGTGTAAGGGAAAGGTTTTTGGATTGTGAAAAAGAGATTTTTTCAAGGGGTGAGTGTGCAGAGGCTAAACTCTTCTATTTATAGCCTTCAATGTAGCCGTTGGAATATGACTGTTGCAGCTTCATTAATGAGTCTTTGACTGGTCTTTGCCCCACTTGTCCACTTGCAGGTCTTCATGAGCTGGTTTGAGCTGTAGGCTTCCAGAAGGTCTTCAATGGTCTTCAAAGGTGAACTTGATAGCTGTGAAGATACAGGATCCATCTTGGTTGAGATTTTAGCATTAAAGTATGAGACAGAGTAATGGCTGTCTGAAGGACTTAAGCCATAGCTGTCAGATCATAACAAGGCTTAGCTATCAGAATTGATCTTTAATAAGAATTGAGACACACTTGATGATCTTGATAGCTTAGAGAAGGAATATGATTCATGTAATTGATTGATTGTGTATAAAGCAGAATCATAACTGTCAAACTCACAGCTATCAGAGTGAAGGACCATTACTGACAGATTTCATCTTTTGATATAAACTCTGTTCTATATATTCCTTTATCAAAACCAACTAACTATGACATTGATCAAAGTTAGGTCCTAACAGTTATTTCCATAAAACCCGAATGCCATCTACAACTGTAAACTATTAAAGACCATATTAGACCATCTAAAAACTTTTTGGGTATAATCCTCACCAACAGACTTAGAAGAAGAGAAATGCTCTCTACTTCTCTAGAAAACAAATCAGTGTTCATTAAAGCTGGTTGAACCCCACTCGTGTGCATTTTTGTATGGACAATAGGAGTTAATGCACTCACAAGAGTTTCCAGTGCCCCACGAATCTTCAAGTACACATTGACAAATTGAAGCATTAAAATAATTAATGTATATAGTCATTGTTAGAGCAAGAAAGCGCTAAGCATCCTCTTATAGCAAAAACAATTATCAATTACATGAAAAGTATTACTCTCATCTAGAAATAACTGCATAACCCTTTCTTGAACTATACCAATTCATGTCTTGAGGATCCAAAGGTAATTGATAGAAGGTTAAGTCACTAGCCTAAATAGGAAAGTTTGGATACCATAAGAATTGGTACACAATGTAAGCTATTGGGCCATGTCATATAGCATGCACCAAACTCTTGCCATGTTGGAGGAGGCCAGCAAGCAGCCCCCAATTATCAATTACATGAAAAGTATTACTCTCATCAAGATTGAAGAAGAGTACAATAAAATGAGCTATAAATTGATAAGATTGTTGGTAGGAATACCATTTCAACATCATCACGTTCTTCTCACAACACGCTTAGAAGCACCGGAAAGCCTTCAATAGAAGTTAATTGTATTTGTTATGCATTGAAATCAAGATTTACACATTGTACCGTGAAAATGAGTCACTCACCCATTGCCCAAAAGCTAGCTGTGCAGCCTGACTTTCTGCAACAACAGCTTGAAGTTCAGCCATAGCATTTCTTCTATCCTCTGCAAGTTTACCATTGCTTATACGGTCGAGCAAGCGTTCGACATAGCTTTTCATACAGGCACAAAAAAATTAGTCACAATCTATCAACAGCCTCATGGACTCTCTCCGGGCGGGCGCCTCATCAAAGACGGTGGAATACTGAAGTTGTTGCGTTTCTGATTTGTTTACTGATTTGGGTTTAATTAATTAGGGTTATTTTTATCATTATTTTACTATTTCGTTTTAGGGTTTGAGCAGGGTTATTTTAGTCAATAGGATTTTAATTAGGTCATTAGGGTTTTATTTCTAGAATGTTCTTTTAATAGTATAAATAGTTATGGTAGGGTTTTTGTAAAGGGGAGTTTTTAGCTTTTGATTAATTAAATTTCAAAGAGTTTTCTCTTTATTCCTGGTGGATTCCAGATTACTGCTGGTGGATTCCAGTATTGTGTTTGAGGATTCTTCGCTTGAAGAATTCTTGTGATTAGTGCGCTAATCACGAAATCTATCGTGCTTCCGTGCTGCGTCATTTGGTATCAGAGCCTGGTTATATCCTGTCTTTTCATCGCTGATTCGTTATGGGGGTTCAAGTAACAAGATCTGATGACAAGGTTATTCACGAAATAGATCGTCGATTGGATCGTGCTCGACAACAGGAACAATATTTTCTAGAGTTGTAGGAAGAAGAACTCGACGAAGCGGACAAGCATGATTGACTTGTGCAGAAATATAAATCAATCAGAGATCTGAATCGAGCATCAAGGGAGCGAGTGCTTAGGCAGCGACATAGAATGGAAGCCAAGTTTTATGCCGACAAAGCCGATCACTACACTGCCAAGATTTAGAAATTGAAAGCGCGTAGATCTGCAATCTATGAACGTGCTGAAGAAGAACGTCGGAGCCAGTTCGAGGTCTTGTTGCAGAATAACAAAAATTGTGCTCAAGAAGAAAGTTGCGAAGAAAGCCTCCACCGCGTCGAGACGATTGAAAAGAAAGGATCAAATTCAAACGGAGGAGAGTTAAATTCAGAAGTTGACAAATCCGTCTTTCCAGCAGTTCCCTTGACCGAATCTGAAGAGAAGGTGGAGGAAGGGGCAGATTTATGTGCAAAATACGAGATCCTTCAGGTATGTGAAATTGTCCCTGCAAGTATTATGGTTCCTACAAGTATTATGGTCCATGATCATGCCCTAGTTAAGCCCATGAATAAAGATGTGGGTGGTATTACTGGGTCTACACCATCGATCTTTGAGCAGGTCGTGGGTGTAATTGATTGGACAAAAGAATTTAAATACGATGATATTTTTTATCATGGGAAGACTGTGGAAGAGTCCATGGAGGACACTAGTTTTTCATTCATTATGGGCTCAGAGGAAGATGGAACGAACGATCAACGAATGGATGAGATTGGTAGTCTTAATTTTCATCCGGACAAAATTGGTCTACCTCAAAACTTTCAAAAGGGGTGAATGTATTCAAAATACTTGTTTCATTGGGACGGACAAGTGTTAAAATTCTTTCCGAAGGCAAGAAAAGCATTAATTTATTCAAAGTATTTGTTCTTCTGGGGCGAATCTTGCCAAATATCAGATATGAACTCGGGGTCGAGTTCTTTTGAAGAGTGGTTGACTGATACAGGAGACAATGGCCTCTACGGAGGCCCAGGCGGGTGCCTCACAGCTCACCAGGCGGGCGCCTCAAGGAGGTTCAACGGGGGGGGGATTTGGGCGCTGCAACTCAGGCGGCCGCATGGACTCTCTCCGGGCGGGCGCCTCATCAAAGACGGTGGAATACTGAAGTTGTTGCGTTTCTGATTTGTTTACTGATTTGGGTTTAATTAATTAGGGTTATTTTTATCATTATTTTACTATTTCGTTTTAGGGTTTGAGCAGGGTTATTTTAGTCAATAGGATTTTAATTAGGTCATTAGGGTTTTATTTCTAGAATGTTCTTTTACTAGTATAAATAGTTATGGTAGGGTTTTTGTAAAGGGGAGTTTTTAGCTTTTGATTAATTAAATTTCAAAGAGTTTTCTCTTTATTCCTGGTGGATTCCAGATTACTGCTGGTGGATTCCAGTATTGTGTTTGAGGATTCTTCGCTTGAAAAATTCTTGTGATTAGTGCGCTAATCACGAAATCTATCGTGTTTCCGTGCTGCATCAAGTTGATATAATCTATGGATTTCTTCCATAGTTGTGAGGATTAATTCTAGAACAAAACACCAAAATGCTAGACAATCCAATGCAGAATGATCCACAACACACTTATAATTTGCATTTTTCATAACGACCCAACAATGTAAAGCGAATGAAGGAATTCAATTCAAACCACTTCAAAAATGCTAATAAAATCATACCTATCTTCACTTGAACAAACTAATATTCAAGAAAAACATCCATTCCAAATAAACTCAATTGCCCTCTCCTCGCCCCCAGTCACGTGAACATGAAATAGAGGATTTCATCAACAGCAAGTCAGCAATAGAACATAATTGGCTTCCACTCCAGATTCACCCTAAATTAAAACCCTAAATTTGAAATTGAAACTAAACCCTAAAATTAGGGATGGGTAGATGCGATTACTAACCTCGTTAATGGCAGAAAGTAAATTAATCGGCTTCTACTTCAGATTCAACCACGCTTGTTGTTACACCACCTGTTCCAGGACGGAGATAGCGACGACGCAGTGAGAACGACGAAGGCAAAAGACCGATGGGTAGTCCCTACTCACTCAAAACATTGACCCCATTAAATCGATGAGCGATGAAAGCAAAAGATCGATGGGTAGTCCGGCTGCGCCTCTCGTGACCTTGATGATAGAGAGAGAGAGGGGAAGGGGATAAATGCGTTTAGAGAGAGAGAGAGAGAGGGAATGAAAGAGTATCGTGTTTGATAAGTATATGTGCCTGAATAACCTTCATCTTATGTAGCGTACAGTAACATAGCGCTTCTATTAAGCGCTCTGTAAGTTTGCACTAAGACAACTTTTAATCAAATATGCGCTATCTTAGTTATTTTTTTATTATTATTATTATTATTATTTTGCTTTGGTTATTAATTTTAAAAATGTGGATGCGCTATGTAAGTTTACATCTTAGATTGCACTTTTTAAAAGCGCTATCTAAGTTGTATTTCCTAAGATCCAATTTGTACTAGTGACTGTTTTCTGTTCATCTTTTCTGATCCAAACCCCTTTAGTTGGAATGCTTTGTGCTTCATGTGTTTACCAGACTTAATGGATTCTAGCTGCAGTCGGAGTCTCAAACTCTGTATCTTTTAGAGACTAAACGACTAATTTTCCAAATGTTCTCGTTCTCCTTCTTTCTTAGGGAGAATTTTTCTTGGCACCTCTCCCGGATTCACTTGCAACACCTGCAGGGTAAAATCCTTTCCAGCTGTGCTTGCATATAATTCACCTTGATAGATCATTGTATCTCATGTTAGATTTATTTGATTCAAGCAAAGCAAACAGGAAAAGAAAAATAGCAATTCGACACATTGATAAATAGGTCGTTGGCAAGAGGACTCCTGCATTGCCTTTATGAGCCATTTTAATGAAGAAATACTGAAGATGAAAATGTAATTAACAATGGTCTTCTTGATTCATTAAAAATTGGAACGGTAAATGAATTTCTTGATATGAGACATCCCGAGGTCTCGGGAAAATCTTAAGGAAAATTATCAGCAACTTTATTTCTTTCTTAGTCTAGGAAACAGATTCCATTGCTGAATAGAATAAAGTACCTTTAATTTAAACCATCTGATACAGATGGAAGTTCAGACAAGGATTTTGAAGAGCAACAGTTCACAGATTTGGGTCTACTTAAACATCAAAACTGTTTTGATCCAGAAGGTGGAAAATTATGTGTGACATATGCTTGGAAAGCTATGGATTCTTTTCGGTTCGTCGTTTCGTGCATTCTACACAAAGTTATGGTCAGTTGTTTGAGTGCTGCGCTTGGAGACTGATTCTTTGAATCTTCTGCTGTCTGATGGTTTTCTCTGTCTTTTGATCTTTTTATCTTATCTTATCCCTAAATAATTATTAGTAATTCATTCCCCTTAGTATTTTATCAATTTTCCTATCTTGGAAGGATGTTCCAAGAGATCTATAAGTACCCCCTAAATCTGTGATGTAAGGGAGCTGATTTTGAGTAATAATTAATAAAAGTGTGCTTTGAGCCCTTTTTCTTCAGTTCTGTATCTCTGTGGATTTGTCCATTGAGTGGTGAACTAATCACTCTGTATCTCGTAGGTGGATTCCGACGAGTGGTGAGTGTCTAGCTCTGTATCTCCAACTGGAGTGGTGAGCCTTGTTATCATTTCTACCTCAGTTTATAATAATTCTTTCTCTCCTGCAATTATCCGGCATCAAGTTTGGTATCAGAGCTTTGGTTCAGATCATGCCTCCTCGTCGCCAACCAAAGGCTACTAATGCAACTCCTCATGAAAGAGATCTCCGAGATGTGGAGATGGACGAACTTCGGAGGCAGGTACAGCAACTTCAACAACAACTTGAACGTCTTCAACCTGTGGAAGATGAACAATTTCAAGAGGATGCAGAGGTGGATAATCGCAGCAGTGATGATGATATCGGAGAAAATCCTTTTTATCATTCTTCTGGGTCGGGTTCCAGCAGATCGTCTCGTGGCAATCGCCGAGCCCAACGATATCATTGGCGGGATGTCGACGTTAAAATTGATATTCCAGAGTTTGAAGGAAAGATGGAACCCGATGAGTTCCTTGATTGGCTACATACAATTGAGAGGGTTTTTGACTTTAAGGAGATCTCAGATGAACGAAAAGTGAAGCTTGTTGCTTTGAAGCTTCGGAAATATGCAAGCTTATGGTGGGAAAATGTGAAGCGGCAGAGAGTTCGTGAAGGTAGGCGACCAATTTGTTCATGGGAGAAGATGAAGAGGGAACTTAAGAGAAGATTTTTGCCGGAAAACTATAGGCAAGAGTCTTTTCTGAAGTTACACAATCTAAGGCAAGTGGAGCAAACAGTGGAGGAATATACATCACTTTTTGACAATCTCATGATCAAGTGTGATGTTGTTGAACCCCAGGAGCAGACTATTGCACGTTATCTTGGAGGACTAAAGCCTGAAATTAGCAATGTGCTTCAGCTGCAACCTTAATGGACCCTTGCTGATGTTTGTAAACTAGCAGTAAAGATTGAAAAACAACAAAAGGGGACGCGTGGAGGATCATTCCGTTCTTACAACAAGGAGGCTTCTGTTAATCGGGAAAGTACTAGTTCCACCAAGCCTAAACCATCGGCAAGTGCTCAATCAAGTGTTCCTGTTAAAAGTGATAAGCAGGTTGCTAGTTCCTCTACAACAAGCTCGAGAAAATGCTTCAAGTGCCAAGGTTATGGACATATTGCTTTCGAGTGTCCTAACCGAAAAATCATTTCTTTGGTGGAGGAAGAGCTTGAAGAGATACTTGAGGAGAATTCGGTAGAGGATGAGGCTGACCATAATGAGGAAATTGTGCACCCAGATGAGGGCGAAGCATTGGTCATACGGAGGAATCTGAACATTGATCAAGCACGTGATGATGATTGGCTGCGAGAAAACATTTTCCATACACGGTGTACTTGCCTTGGGAAGGTTTGTAATGTCATAATTGATGGTGGAAGCTGCTGTAATGTGGTTGCGGAGAAGATGGTGGACAAGCCGCAATTAAAACTGAAGGAGCATCCATATCCTTACAAGATTCAATGGTTTCGAAAGGGCAATGAAATTATGGTCAGTAAAAGATGTTTAATCCAGTTTTCTATTGGAAAAAATTACAAAGATGAAGTTTGGTGTGATGTTATTCCCATGGATGCTGCCCATTTATTATTAGGAAGACCATGGCAATATGATCGAAGAGTCACACATGATGGTTACAAAAATACTTATTCTTTTGTAAAAGATGGGCTTCGTATTGTTCTTGCTCCGCTAAGGCAAAATTCTTTTGTCGAACCACCAAAGGGGGAGGTAAATACTTTGTTGTCAGGGATTCTTATAGAAAAGGAGTTTTTGGAGTCTCAAGGAGGATATGCTCTTGTTTTAATGGAAAGCTCAAAATCTGTAGAAGTTGAACATAGTCCGTTTGGACAACCCATCTTGGAGGAGTTCAGTGACATAGTTCCAAATGAAATTCCATCAGGCCTCCCTCCGATGAGAGACGTGCAACATTGGATTGATCTTGTGCATGGTTCTGTTCTTCCAAATAAAGCCGCCTACCGCTTGAATCCTAAGGAGAATGAGGAATTGCAGAGACAAGTTGATGAACTTTTAGCTAAAGGTGTTTTGCAAGAAAGTAAAAGTCCTTGTGCTGTTCCAGCCTTGTTGGTGCCTAAAAAAAATGGCTCTTGGCGTATGTGTGTGGATAGCCGAGTTATCAATCGAATTACTGTGAAGTACCGATTCCCCATCCCTCGTCTTGACGATCTTCTTGATCAATTATTTGGTGCTAAGTTGTTTTCTAAGGTTGATCTTCGCAGTGGCTATCATCAGATTCAAATAAGGCAAGGCGGTGAATGGAAGACGACTTTCAAGACAAAGAATGGTCTCTACGAGTGGTTGGTAATGCCTTTTGGACTTTCTAATGCTCCGAGTACTTTTATACGTATAATGACTCAAATTTTTAGACCATTCTTGGGGAAATTCGTTGTCGTCTATTTTGATGATATATTAATTTATAGCAAGACGTCGGAAGAGAATGAGCAACACTTGAGGAAGGTATTTCAAACTTTGCGAGAGCAAAAATTGTATGTTAACATAAAGAAGTGTGAATTTTTTACCCATAGAATTATATTTTTGGGTTATTTCGTGACTTCAGAAGGAATTGAAGTAGATGACAGCAAGGTAGAGGCAATCAGAAGTTGGCCTGTTACGAAGAGCATTCATGATGTTCGAAGCTTTCATGGACCGGTGTCGTTTTATCGCAGATTTATTAGAGATTTTAGCACCCTTGTTGCTCCGTTAACTGAATGTTTGAAAGGAAAAACATTTCAATGGACAGAAGCAGCCCAGAAAAGTTTTGAGCTCTTCAAAGCGAAAATGGCAGCAGCTCCTATTCTTGTCCTTCCAGATTTTGACAGAAACTTTGAAGTTGTGTATGGGATGAATCCTATTAGCCCATTGGACTTGGTTCCTCTCGGTTCAAAACATCACTTCAGTGGAGATGCAGAAGAAAAAGTCAAGTTCAATGAAGGTGACTTGGTTTGGATTCACCTGCGTAAAGGTCGGTTCCCTCCTGATGGTCCATTCAAGGTGTTGAAACGGATTGGTCAAAATGCATACAAGATTGAGTTGCCTCTTGACTATGGGGTTTCAGACATATTTAATGTTTCAGAACTTTCTCCATATTATGAAGACGATGGGAATCTAGACTCGTGGACGAGTCCTTTTCAGCCAGGGGAGCATGATACAGATGGAAGTTCAGACAAGGATTTTGAAGAGCAACAGTTCACAGATTTGGGTCTACTTAAACATCAAAACTGTTTTGATCCAGAAGGTGGAAAATTATGTGTGACATATGCTTGGAAAGCTATGGATGTCTAGTTTCTTAGACTCTTTTCGGTTCGTCGTTTCGTGCATTCTACACAAAGTTATGGTCAGTTGTTTGAGTGCTGTTCTTGGAGACTGATTCTTTGAATCTTCTGCTGTCTGATGGTTTTCTCTGTCTTTTGATCTTTTTATCTTATCTTATCCCTAAATAATTATTAGTAATTCATTCCCCTTAGTATTTTATCAATTTTCCTATCTTGGAAGGATGGTCCAAGAGATCTATAAGTACCCCCTAAATCTGTGATGTAAGGGAGCTGATTTTGAGTAATAATTAATAAAAATGTGCTTTGAGCCCTTTTTCTTCAGTTCTGTATCTCTGTAGATTTGTCCATTGAGTGGTGAACTAATCACTCTGTATCTCGTAGGTGGATTCCGACGAGTGGTGAGTGTCTAGCTCTGTATCTCCAACTGGAGTGGTGAGCCTTGTTATCATTTCTACCTCAGTTTATAATAATTCTTTCTCTCCTGCAATTATCCGGCATCACCATCCATTTAACATCAACCATTTTCAACCAAAGAATGTTGGGGTCGAATTAGACCCCTTTTCATAGTTCACTATATTTTAGTAAAACAAAACTTTTGAAAGTTAATAGCAAGAATGTTTATGAATCTTTTCTATTGAAAATCAATATTTTCAAAATGATCCTTAAATATCAAAAAACAAAAATTTTGAAAGTTAATAGCAAGAATGTTTATGAATCTTTTCTATTGAAAATCAACATTTTCAAATGATCCTTAAATATAAAAATAGTCATTCATTTTAGGACGCAGGGAGTAATAAGTCTTCGTCTTACTTAGGCTCCGTTTGTTTCGACGTAAAACGTTTTTCGAAAAATGTTTTTCGTAAAATAACTCGTTTTACGGTGTTTGGTTGTTTTCTAGGAAAACGTTTTCCCCATTTTCCGGTGATTGGTTGTTTTCCAGAAAATGTTTTCCCCCAATTTTCCGGTGTTTGGTTGTTTTACGGAAAATGGAGAAAATATTTTCCGAAAAACATTTTACGCCCTTTCTAACTAAAATGTCTTACGGATTTATCCTAAGTAAAATATTTTCCGGAAAATGGTAACAATCTCACCCCCCCCACCCCAGCCCCAGCCCCCACCCCACCCACCACCACCACCACCACCACCACCACCCCACTCACCACCTCCACCCCCAAACCCCCCCCCCCGGTTGGGTCAAAAAAATTTAATCATTTTAAATTTATTTTTAACAACTCTCCACCTCACTCCCCACCCCGCCACCCCATCCCCCCCCCCTTGGGTCAAAAAAAAATTTAATCATTTTAAATTTATTTTTAACAACTCCCCACCCTATCTCTTTCAACTTATCTCAAATTGTATTTTTATCTAAAAATATTTCCATTAAACACATGAAAATATTTTTCGGAAAATATTTTCCTTACAAAACAACCGAAAACATGTTTATCTCATTTTCCGGAAAACATCTTCATTTTCCGGAAAACATTTTACAGGAAATCATTTTCCGGAAAACATTTTACGTTGAAACAAACGGAGCCTTAGTTACCAGTCTATTACCCTAAGTTGTTGATAATGGACGGAGTATCTTCAAATCCAATTTGGCTAAACAAATTGATGTAAACGCAGCGGAATAGTAACGATAATTAGCCTAAACTAATTAACCTGCAAGGATTAAGAAATCCCAAGATAACAATTCAATGAATTCTACGAAGAAAATAAAGAACCTTTGATGAACTTGCAATTGCAATTCAAGAGAAAAATAATAATAATCAACGTCAATTAAAATTAAATCCGAAAATACAAATGAAATAATAAAAGATACAAAAATAATTAACATCCCCATTTACATCATTCACCACCACTTCAAAAGAACTCGTCCCCGAGTTCTCATCCGATGTTTGGAAGCTGCCATCCCATTTAAAAAGATACTTCGAATAAACTCGACTTCTTGGCATCGTAAGATATAGAAAAATATTTTCAAAATCAAATAATATACTCCCATTATCCGTTCCATATTCTTCATCAATTACCTCCACTTTCTCTTTTTTCAATCCAGCGCAGTCGCGTAAATAACCGGTTAATCCTCCTCCGGATGCTCTAGCACTAACGCGGACGCCCTCGAGTGTTAGTGCAGGCACGCTATTAGGCAGATTTTTCGCCAAATCTTCCAAATCATCATTAAAAATCTCCTGAATTACTTCATCCTTTGCACATAGATCCACCTCTTTAATGCCCAAATTCCCCTCTTCAACATGTTCTTCTTTGACCGTATCAACAATCGCTTCAAAGAACAATATCTTCTTGCGCATGAACTTCTTCAATAGACAACTCACCATTAAAGACAGGAATATCCGCCCTAATCTTGGGTCGTTGATCTTGAGGAGGCACTGCCCTGGCCTCACCTTCAACATTATCCGAAGTATGCCCGCCTATCGGATCATCACGGTGGAGATTTTCCCCGCGAGGACTAGCCCGATTACGTGGGTTGACATCACCACCACCACCTACACGCAATCCGACCAAAGCTGCCATGAGTTCCGTATGCTGTCGATCTTGGGCTGCTCTGCGCTCTCTAGCCTCTTGATCCAAACGGTCCATACGTTCCCTAGTTGCTTGATCCTGACGCTCCATACGCTCCAAGATTGCGGTAATAATGGTTAGGTTGTCTCCGTTGTCTCCACCGGAATTGGCCATCGTCCAAGGATCTCGCCTTTTCTGATACCAACTGATGTAAACGCAGCGGAATAGTAACGATAATTAGCCTAAACTAATTAACCTGCAAGGATTAAGAAATCCAAGATAACAATTCAATGAATTCTACGAAGAAAACAAAGAACCTTTGATGAACTTGCAATTGCAATTCAAGAGAAAAATAATAATAATCAACGTCAATTAAAATTAAATCCGAAAATACAAATGAAATAATAAAAGATACAAAAATAATTAACATCCCCATTTACATCACAAATACTGCTGGTATGAGACAGTGAACTCATCTAAACCAAATTATGGTGAGGGAGAATGCCATTAAATTAAGGTTCACGTCTGCAAAAATCATGAGAAACTAGTTTTATGTATTTGTGCCTCTTATGGTTAGTACGAAAATATTATTCGACAATATGCAAGAAAACTATCATATATTTTCTATATTATGGAGAGAATTTTTTGAGACAAGTCTCTTATATTGGAAAATGGTGTTGTTTACATTAATGTTTTATTCCCTTAGGTTTTTTTCAATGAATGAGTTTATGGTCTTAACGAGTCATGAAAAACTATTGTTGGCATACAAAAATGATTCAGTTAAAATGGAATCGAATGATCAAAGCATCTTGATTAGCAAGAATGTACAAACAATTAAACGCAATCACATATTACCTGATTGCCGAAGACAAACTGCATCTTGGTTGTTGGTCTGAGGCACAGTAGGAATAATTTCGCTGCTTGAATACAGCATTCCTATTAGCCATAAAATATGTAAGACATCTATGAAAATGGGAAATATCTCACGTAACAAACATAAAGCTGATGTTTTGGTGATCTTATGATATGGAATTGTACCCCGTAGAATAGCTACACTTAGATTTCAATTCCCTTGTGGCAAATTTATCTCAGAATAACAATATGTTAGAACAAAGTCTATTTAGAATATTAAAAACAAGCAACAATCACACAATACACAGATGTACATGGTTAACCAACTTAGCTACGCTCATGGGAAGAGGGAGAGAATATTATTATTATCATCTGGAAATCAACCAATTATAATCTCTAATCTAAAGCATGAGTTCTAGGCAAAGAATTCCTATCTTTGTAAACCCTAGATCTAGTGAAACAGATGAGCAAAAGCAACTAAAATATGGTTGGGGTAGGCTCTATTTATATGCCCTACTTCTAACCTTGCAGGGTTTTACACCCTGAACCAAATTCTGCCGCTGATAGGCCCTTTCCTGACTGGGGTAGCGATCGCCGCATGGTAGGGCGCGATCGCCCCGTCTTCCCAAATGAGCACCCGCGTGATCGCCCCAATTAGGGCACGATCGCTCACTTTGTCCAGTAACTTGGCGAGGTCGCATGCTCTTTTCCATGAGGTCACTCCCATTGGTTGTGTCAGGAATTCCTAATTTGCTTGTTTAATAACCTAATTTAGGCGTCCCCAACATAGATGGCACCAAACCTAACAAATCTCCACCTTGACATCTAACCTCCACATCATAATCAAAACTCCCACTCCCCCTCAAATGCTATCTAATAGATGCGAATATTCAACAAGTCCAAACAATGTTGGAACTTCCTATTTGGGACAGACTTTGTGAACATGTCAGCAGGATTGTCCGCAATACCCACTTTCTTCACCTTGATCCGCTTCTCACTTCTCAGAAAATGATACCTCACATCTATGTGATTAGTCCTCTCATGATGAACTTGGTCCTTGGCCAAACAAAAGGCACTTGAACTGTCACAAAATATTGTAACCTGATCTTGATGTAACCCAAGGTCGGTGATCAAACCATTTCGCCATATCCCCTCTTTAGCAGCTTCTGTCAATGCCAAGAACTCCGCCTCCGTAGTAGACAATGTCACCGTAGATTGTAGAGTAGCCTTCCAACTGACCCACCAAGAGTGAACACATACCCAGTCATAGATCTCCTCGTTTCAACATTCCCAGAATATTCTGAATCACAATAACCCTCAACTGCACATTCTGTACCACCTCCATAAATGAGCTCAACATCTGATGTACCCTTAAGGTATATAAAGATCCTTTTCACTACTTGTCAATGTTCCTTAAAAGGATTCCCCTTGAACCTACTAACAACACAAACAACATAAGCAACATCTCCCCTAGTGCAAACTATAGCATACATCAAAATACCAACAACACTAGCATAGGGTACATGAGTCATGTACTCTTTCTCCTCATTCGACTTAGGTGCAAAAGCAATAGACAGACGTGCATTCGCTGCACTCGGAGAATCTAAAGGCTTAGGGTCCTTACTTGCATCGGTTGAGGCCATTAAGCATTCTTGAAATGAAACAATAAGCTTAGGGTCCCCCTTATTCTTTTGGGTCCAAAGAGTTAGTTCCTCTTTGGTAGCCATGGCCACCACTTGAGCTTTGAGGCTCAGTGGGTCCAGACAGGTGCTTCAAGAGGTATTCATAAGACTTGTGACTGACAAATCCACAATTAACATATTTATTTGGTGCAGGCTGTGAAGAGGTAGATGAGTTGATATTCAATTTGACCATTGCTTCAGAAGGTACTGAAGTTTGAGCATGAACAAATACTTTGGGCACAAAGGTGTTCGAATTTCTTTCGTTGGTAGGTTGCAGATTTTTGGAAGATCCTTTATCGGTAGAGTTAGCCTTACCGGTTAGGATAGCTTTACTGAGCTTGCCGGTTGCTGTTCCTTAACCGGTTACAGCTACTTGCTTACCGATTGAGGTTTCCAAATTTGCAGCCAGACCAGCAATGTTAATTCCAACTTTGCTGTCACCATCACTAAGTGGGACATAGGGTCCCATCTTAGGATCAAATACCTTAGCCCACTGAGATTTGTTATTGTCAACCTTCTTAACCTTGATTTGTTCCTTCAATTTAGGGTAAGTAAGTGGAACAACACCAAATGTACAAGTAGTACTTTTCTTCAGCAGGTCAGATGGACTATAATCAAACTTATCCATTAAATTTTCAGTGACAGACTTAATAAATGTCTTGTCTTTGCAGTCATCATTGCTGGAGTTAAATCCTAAACCAGATTGGTCATTATAAGACATTTGGTCTTGTAGGATTGTCTCAACAACATCCTTTGATTTAGGTTAAGAATCAATTGTCTTGTTGAGAGAATTGTTTCTTGAAACTAAATCAGCAATCTGACTTAGACAAATATTGAGCCTATCAGTGAGATCTTGATTTATTTTCTCAACTGATCTGACTCTTGTTTGCTTTCTTTCAAAACTTTTATTTCTATTTTTAGAGATTCATTTTCAGAAGAGATTCTTTTAAAATCGGCAGCCATAACTTTATGGACATCATTTAATTTTTCAAAATCAGAAAAGTGTTCATTCATCACCTCTGCCATATAAGACTTTGACAGGTTAGGCATTGGGTTAACAGTTGGTTGATAGCTTGAGGATGATGGTTCAAAGTTGGGATCAAAATTTGGCAAGGATGAAGTCGGTTGGGAGCTTATGTCGGTTAGGGTCTTTTGGAATTGGATCGGTCGAGGTTCAAACACAGGTTGGGCTTTGAAAGAAATCGGTTGGGCCTGGGTTTGAAAGGTCGGTTGCATTGGTTGCATCAAAGGTCTGAGAGTTGGAGGGGTTTTGCTTTGACCATAGAGAGCTCCACCTGTACTCTGGATTTTGAAGTTGTAGGGATTGTTAGCCCATGGTATAGGTTCGTCATAATATGACAGGGGAGATCTTAATGGTGTGATGGTGTCATTATAAGTGCTTGACTGATCAATGGAATTGGAATGTATATAGATTGGTAACTGTAAGGGAATGGGTCCAGATTCAATTCCATAAAAAGCTACAAAGTTGATATCAACATCTTCATCTCAGTCAGCAATCTTATTTTCAGAATCAGTTTCAAACCAAACAGGCATTACCTTTTCTGTTCCTTCCTCGGCTACTATGGTTTTGGATCTAGGGTTTTTCCTAAAGGGTTTCTTCTTAAGAAATTCATACTTAGGTTGAGGGCATTTAGAAGTGAAATGGCCGGGTTTCCTACAGTAGTAACAAATAAGCTCACCTTGGGCATTTTTGCCATCGGTTGAGGTTGAGGTTTGGCTAGATCTTTGGAAATTCTCAGATCTTTGGAAAGGTGAGGATTTGGAGTTGGATGGTCTGTTGCCATATAGCTGAGACCTCTTAAAGTCTTTAAATTTTCTATAATTTCTGGCAAAGGCAGCAAATTCATCTTCTTCCTCAGAAGGCTTGCTATGGTTGACATTGGTTTGGTTTTGATGAGACTGAGAGGTTGAGGGAGATTCATTGGCAGATTGGTTGTTAACAGGGAAGAGCCTGGGAAGATCTCAGTTTGAGCTGGCAGAAAGAGTTTTTTAAATTGTTTCTGAACTCCACCCAACCAGTTGAGTTCTTCCTCATACAAAAATAATGAGGAAACAATATTCTGAATGTGAGTCTTGTCTAAGTCTCTTCATTCTTTCAGAATAGCTACCTTAACATTCCAAACATCTCCTAGAGAATCAAGGAAACGCATGTTAAGATCATTCATAGTGTATATTCTACCTAAAGATGCACAAGAATTACTTACCTCTCAGAAACGATCGTACGTTTCTTTGAGAGTCTCACTTGGGTTTTCCCGAAGGACTCGAACTCAGCTACACTTTTATACAACCGGTTATCCTTTGCCACTTGATCTTCTTTTAAAGTATTTGAGAATACTTTGCCAAACTTGCTGGGCCATCTCATAGTTCTGTACTTGTTTGTATAGCCTATCGTCTAGGCTAGAGATTAGAATGTGCATGGCCTTTTTGTCAAGGGCCACACATATCTTGTCTTCCTCTGTCCATTCTTCGCCGGTCTTCGGAACAATAGTTTCATAGACTTCGAATTCTTGTTCCGATGATCTATCAGCGTGAGTATTGGGTGCCCTAGGCATAGCGTTTACTTTGATGGGAATTATTTGACAATCTCTGACTACAGTCATTAATCTGTCGTCAATTGAATTCATGTACCGCATTATTTTGTTTTTTCCATACTGGAAATTCGTTTTCATTTAACATGCATATGGTAGCCATGTTCCACATTTACATGAGTTTTCCGGCCATTTTGGAATCGGCAATTCAAGCTGTTAAGCTTGGAAAAATGTTTTTCAAAAATTGAAAGCTCTGAAACCAATTGTTAGGCCCAATTGGAAGGAAAACAGGCTAGAGGGGGGTGAATAGCCTGATCAAAACTTTTACAAACTTCTTTTCAAAACCTTTAGAAAATTTCAAGTAACTTATCACCAGCTAACCGATGGAAACCATTTGCACAGAGGATAAAATATTACTGGTTTAAGTTACACAAAGTGATCGGTTAATAAAAGGTATTTCAGAGAAAGTAAGTTAAAAATATCATGCAATATATTTTTCAGTAGTAAAGACAAACAAGCAGTTGGTAGGAATCAATGGTAGTAATCGGTTGATCGAGTTTAACAGGTTACTAGACAAGAAATAATGAGCAAGCAAACAAAAAAAAGACACAGTTGTTTGAAGAGGTCCACATTATTAAATAACAGCTACGTCATCAACCAAGTTTGGTAAAAACATGGATTTGGGAATAGTGTACTATTAATGATTCTATACTATTACAAGTTGCAAGCCTTATGATTGAAGGCTGCCAAAAGTAAAGTGATCCTTGAACGGAAGAGATCTACCTTTTCTGATACCAATGGACACAACGTAAATCAGCACCAAAAGGAAAACTACAATGGAGATCCTTGAACGGAAGAGATCAACCAAAGTGATCCGTCAAAACAAGCCAAATGGCTTTCAGGGTTTCAACCCACATGATGCATGAATGCAATCTTTATAATATTTATAATATAAAAAAAATTGTCTTCAATAAAACACTAGCAAAGTATTTATAACCTAAAATAAATACTGAAAAAATGACTAAAATAAACCTACTTAAAAGTCGAACGAGAAAACCAATAATAAAACCTAAATAATCCAAGCACCATGTCGTCGGATGTTGATTGAACTCTTGCACGGTCGTGGACAATTCCAAGCACCATCATGCACTGTTATGTTGATCCTGCTCGTAGCCGGTTTGGTTCTGTCCTTCGTGCTACTCCTCATGATGTGCTACATCATGCTCTCCCACTTGAAAAGGATTTAATCCCGAGTTCGCTCCCATATAAGGAAAATGTCTCTTGCACATAGCTTTTCTGTACCTAACACTTAAAACTTCATTCTTAGTTCGTATTGCAGCTCGTATCGAATCTCACTTTTCAACGACTTGCTCAGCTATCCCCTGCGCCTTTTTAGCCATGTGTGCAGCAGTAAGAACAATGGGAGTATTGATAGTCTGTTTAGAAAACCTCTTTGTATTACACAAAGAAACAAGAGTTTTCTTTTTTCGTATGCTAGCAAGAACTTCCTTTTCTCTCATCAAGCATAATGTAATTTTCACACCATCCATCATGAAGCTTATAAAAATATCCCACCCACTATGTGTAGTATTAAAATCAAAATGGCAATGTCTACCCAGGAATAAGTCACACACACTTATATCAACAACATCACACAAAATCACATCCTTATATCTTCCAATGGAAGGAATTGTTAAGATCGGAAGGTAGTAAAGAATGTATTATAAGGGCTGAAATTATATGGAGTAGGAGATGTAGAAGAAAAACTATATTTTGTATTCTCAACTCATACTTTGCATCAAAAATTACATGGCTATTTATACTGGACATAAGATAATTCTAGAATGACTTTTCATGATCTCTAACTTATATGACTTTTCATGATCTCTAACTTATATGACTTTCCATGATCTCTAACTTGTCCTTTAAGAGATACATGCACTACTTTATTAGACTTTATTCATTAACCTTTTATGTTCCATCTTCCATGTATGCACATTAGACAACATACTCCCCCTTAATGTGCTGCCACAACTCCAAGAAGCTCCCTTAATTGTTGGAACTTTTCTCTTGGAAGTGCCTTTGTAAAAATGTCCGCCACTTGCTCCTCACACTTGCAATAGTTGAGCTCGATCTCACCTTCTTCAGTGGCTTCTCGAATGAAATGATGTTTGGTCGCAATATGACGGGTCCGACTGTGATAAACTGGATTCTTCGTCATAGCAATTGCAGATTTATTGTCACAAAAAACTGTAGTAGCATCCTTTTGACACTCACTAACATCCTCCAAAATTCTTCTCAACCATATAGCTTGAGAAGTAGCTATAGCAGCTGAAACATACTCAGCTTCGGCCGATGATTGAGCCACTAATTTTTGTTTCTTTGAAGACCAAGAAACCATACCCAAACCAAGTGAAAATGCATAACCTGAGGTGCTCTACATTTTTAAGAAATTTAAGGCTCTTGTTGAAAAACAAAGCGGACATTTTATTAAATTTCTTAGAAGTGATAGAGGCAAAGAATATAATAATAATGAGTTAGACAAGTTTTGTGAGGATGAAGGGATTGATAGGCAACTCACAGTTCGTTATACTCCGCAACAAAATGGAGTAAGTGAACGGAAGAATCAAACAGTTGAAGTAAACCCAAGTCATGCGAGTAAAATCATCAATAAAGAGAATAAAGTACCTATTGTTGGCATGAGTTGGATTTTCCATTGGACCACACACATCCGTATGAACAAGCTCCAATTTTTCCTTTGCACGCCATGCTCCACCTTTTGGAAAAGATTCACGATGATGTTTCCCAAGAGCACATCCTTCACATACTCCATGAACCTCCTCAATCTTCGGAAGACCTTGAGCCATGTTCTTTTGTTGAAGCATCTTGAGACTATGAAAATTCAAATGCCCGAGCCTTTTATGACACAACCACGAATCTTCAAGAATGTGAGCTTTTAAAGCCATATTTTCACCGTACTTCAAATAAAGCGGAAAACTTCGATTTCTCTCCATCTTGATACAAGCAATCAACTGTTGTGCATCATTTTTATCAAAAATCTTGCAACAATTATCTTTGAAATTCACCATGTAACCATGCTCCACAAGCTGCCCCACACTCAACAAATTTTGATCCAACTCCGGAACAAGCAAAACATCATGAATATACTTGGACCCCTTCTTTGTTTGCACACAAATTGTACCCTTTCCTTGCGCCTTTTCCATAGCTCCATTTCCCATCTTCACTTGTGAATTTATGGAAGTATCCATAGCCACAAAAATTGATTTATCTCCGGTCATATGATTGCTACAACCACTATCCAAATACCACACATCATTCTTGTACTTCGATGCACTTTGACAAGCATAAAACATATTACCTTCACTTTCTTTTTCCTCCAAAAAATTTCCCGTTTGTTGTGGATTTTTCACCCTACACTCCTTCTCCTTATGCCCAAATTTTTGACAACAATAACACTTTGGCTTGCCTTTGAACCAACAATCATCAATACTATGACCACTTTTTCCACAAATTTTACAACCTTGAGAATTTTGCGAATTTCCACCACGCTCAAAATTTTGTCTACCCCCATCAAAATTATGTCTTCCACCTCCTCTAAAGCCTCTACCACGACCTCTACCTTGGCCGCCACCATTTCTACTGCCTCTAAATGACTCTCCTTTTTTATCACTACTTTCACCATTTTTTTCAAAATCTTTCTCACCCAAACTGAGCTTAGATTGAAAAGCACTCTCAATTGACTTTTCGGAGTGTCTTTCTAACCTCTTCTCATGAGCCTTTAAAGAGCCCATCAACTCTTGAACGGTCAAGGAAGCAATATCCTTAGTTTCCTCAATAATAGACACCATAGCATTAAATTTAGGAGGCAAACTAACAAGAATTTTTTCAACAACTCTACTATCTTCAACCGCTTCACCAAGCCCTCGCATTTGATTAATGATATCTGTCACTCTAGTATAGTAATCCTTAATACTTTCATTCTCTTTCATTTTCAAATTCTTCAACTCTCTCCTAAAAGTTTGAAGATTAACATTTTTTACCTTCAAATCGCCTTGGAACTCCCTTTCAAGAATCTCCCATGCTTCTTTAGAAGTGGTTGCTCCCATAATTCTTGGAAACAACTCCGTTGAGACACCTTGCTGGATAAATGAGAGAGCCTTTGCATCCTTCTTTCGATCCTCCTTCAATTTCTTCTTTCCTGCATCATCCAATGCCCTCGGATTTTTGGGTTCTTCAAAACCATCTTCAATGTATTCCCACAAATCTTTGGAAATAAAGATTGTTCTCATCTTCACGACCCAATGATCGTAATTCTCACCGGAAAATATTGGAATAGGAGGTGAATCACTCGAGTTCGCCATATTGACAAATTGAATTTTTTTTAACTACCTTCAACAGAACCCGAAGCTCTGATACCACTTGTTAGGATCGGAAGGTAGTTAAGAATGTATTATAAGGGCTGAAATTATATGGAGTAGGAGATGTAGAAGAGAAACTATATTTTGTATTCTCAACTCGTACTTTGCATCAACAATTACATGACTATTTATACTAGATATAAGATAATTCTAGAATGACTTTTCATGATCTCTAACTTATATGAATTTTCATGATCTCTAACTTATATGACTTTCCATGATCTCTAACTTATCCTTTAAGAGATACATGCACTACTTTATTAGACTTTATTCATTAACCTTTGATGTTCCATCTTCCATGTATGCACGTTAGACAACAGGAATAAACGATACACTTCTTAGTTACCTTGATTTTTCCACTCGTGTTAATCCAACCAACAGTATAAAGAGTTAGATGTTTCTGCACCTCCATCTTCAATTTATCCATCATGCATCGGGCAACCAAATTGTCGCAATTCCCACTATCTGCAATAATATTTTATTTTTTGATCATTCACATATTCGAGAGTGCTAAAGATAACATGCATGTTAGGAGTTATATCCTCTGTCGAAGATGTCAGCATCAATCTACGAACCACAAATGTCCCATGTTCTTCATCATCCTTATCAATGTTCGTGTCCGCCCCAACACCTTCCATATCGTCATCCTAAATTGTACCCCATTCTTTTACATTAACCCTTCCTCGAGTAGGGCAATTATTTGATAAATGCTTAGGTGTCCACAATGAAAACATTTATTACCAAAGCTTTTAGCATATGGATTAGAACTCGACGCCTATTAGCGGATGGGTTGTTGTTCTGCCACAAAAACTAAATTAGATTCCTGCTTATCATCACTGCCCTTTGAACCTGTAAGCAGTTCTTTTTCTGGATTTGTGATATATTTCTGTCAAGTGCCAGAATATTGTAAAATTGAACATGATTCTTAATGTTGTTACGAAGGCATGCCACATACCTCGCATTTTGTTGTGCTTCAGATTCATTCATGTTCTTGCGTGTAGATATCGTATGAAACTCGTGCGTATATTCACCAGCAGACCGATTATCCTGATTGCAACAACAACAACAACAACAAAGCCTTAGTCCCAAAATAATTTGGGGTCGGCACCGATTATCCTGATTGCATTTAAAAAAAAACTGATGTAACAACTGCTCATAATCAAAAGACAATAATCGTAGCCTCAACTCCGCTTTCATCCTTCGCCGTGTACATATGGATTGGTTGTTTTTACGGATTGGTTGATTTTGGTCTCGCAAACTCAGAATATTTAAATGCTCCCATGCACCAGACCGATGCAGAACCAAGCAATTTGTAGGCGACATCAAGATTTGGAGCTCGAGCAGCTAGATGTTAAAAAAGTTTTTCTACATGCAGAGTTGAAGGAGGAGATATATATGACACAATCAGATGGATTTCAGGTTCCGAGAAATGAAGACTGTGTGTAGGTTGAAGAAGTCTTGTATGGGCTCAAACAATCGCCTAGGCGTGGTACAAGCCGTTTGACAGCCTATATGACGTAGATTGGTTAGGCGAGGAACATGTATGACTCGTTGTGTCTATCACAATAAGTTAGTGGATAGTTTGATCATCTATTTGTTTCTTTATGTTGACGATATGTTGATAGCGGTACATCCAAGAAAGTCGAGATATTTCGAAGTTGAAGGGTCTATTGTCTGCAAAGTTCAAGATGAAGGATTTGGGTGCGGCAAAGAAAATTCTGGGTATGGAGATCTATAGGGATAAAAGCCAACAAAAATTGTTCTTAGCCCATAAAGGTTACATAAAGAATGTTTTAGAGAGGTTTGGCATGTATACAACAAAGCCTTTAAAATCTCCAAGTGCTGCGAATGCACGTCTGTGTGTCTGTTGCTTTTGCACCTAAGTCGGATAAGGAGAAAGAGTACATGACTCAATTACCCTAAGCTAGTGCAGTTGATAGTTTTATGTATGCTATGGTTTGCAATAGGCTAGATCTTGCTCATGATGTTAGTGTTGTTAGTAGGTTCCTGGGGAATCCTGGTAAGGAACATTGGCACGCAGTGAAGAGAATCTTTAGGTACCTTAAGGGTACATTAGATGTTGGGCTCATTTATGGAGGTGGTTCAGAATGTGTAGTTGAGGGTTATTGTGATTCAGACTAATCTGAGGATATTGACACAAGGAGATCTATGACCGGGTATGTGTTCTCTCTTGGTGGGTCAGTTGTCGCAAGACTTGAGGCCGGGGTTCTGCTTTGATACCATCTGTAACGACTCGAGCCTAAGCCTGACCCGCTACGAAGGCACCACACACAGGCCAACTAAGCATTTCCTCATTTGGGTACCACAGCCCATCACAAGGTCCAAAAGTCCAATGGATGATTTGATGCTTAGTATTAGTATATGAGCTTTCTATATAGCAAAATAAATTCCCACATATTTCCGATGTGGGATGGGGGATATCAAACAAGTAATATTAGTTTGATGAATATATGTGAGGATCTTTTGTATCCTTATCAATAACAACTTATACTCCATCGGTCCCGGAAACATATTCCCTTAATTTTAATGGTAAAGTTCATTGATATTTAATTAAAAAAATGACAAATAATTATTCTCATGAAATATGTTAGGATTTTAACGGCAATATTGTTTGATCACTATGCGAACTAATATTTTGAAAATTGTAGAACTAAGAATATACTAATTAACACAAGCTTTGGTGGTACTTGTCACTGATGAATGAGAATCGCCATATTTATTGTATCAATGTTGTTAGGACCTAACTCTGATCAATGTCTTAGTTAGTTGGTTTTGATAAAGGAATATATATATAGAACAGGGTTTATATCAAAAGATGTTATCTGTCATAATTCTTCACTTTGACGACTATGAGTCTCGATGATATGATTCTTCCTTATACAATGTTTACAATCAATCAAAAACATGAATCATAGTCACTCTCTAAGTCATCAAGATCATCAAGTGCATCTCGGTCCTTATTAGAGATCCTCTCTCGATAGCTAAGCATTGCCATGATCGCGGCTATGACTTCAGTCCTCGAACTGACCATCTCCTGTCTCACACCAGTTACCACAAACTCAACCAAGTTAGATCCCGTGATCTTCACAAACCTATCATGTCCATCAATGAAGACCAATGAAGACCACCTGAAGACCTTCTAGAAGCTCTCGGTTCAAGCTCACGGCTCAAGACGGCTCATGAAGACCTGCATGTGGACAAGTGGGACAAAGACCGAGTCAAAGCTCATTAATGTAGCTGCAACAGTCATATTCCAACGGCTACATTGAAGGGTATAAATAGAGGAGTTCTTCCTCTAACAAAACTACTGAAACATACTCATTTTCCCAGTCAAAAACCCTTTCCAAACACCCACACACACCTCCTGTAATCCACACACACACACACCAATCCTCACCTTTAAAACCCTGTTCCAAACCAAAACCTTCACCCCTAAACCTCTTCACCAACAAAAACAACCCCAGTGTGTTAATTCACAAACCCCAAAAAACCTAAGACTGTACTTCTTTAGGTGTAAAATCGGTTTGTAATCACTCAAGACTCGTACTTTGAGTGTATTAGTTATTTTGTAAAATCTTGAGGCTGTACTTCCAAGTTGTAAAAGCACTTAAGACTCGTACTTTAAGTGTATCCCTAGTTGGATCGTACTAATTAGGAAGAGGAAGTTCAAGGAACTTGCCTAAATCAATCATTTGTAATTTTTGTTGATTAAAGATTATAATAAAATTGATCTCACCTGTCAAGTTTGACAGTGAGGGTGGATGTAGGAGGAGTGAACTCTGAACCACTTTAAATTCTCTGTGTTATTACATTTTTGCAATCTCGTTCACACACTTGCATTATTTCTTTGTGTTTGTTGTCCTACCATTATTTCAAATCTCTTTTATTCCATTTGCACAAATCAAACTATCATCTGACAGCTAAGCCAATACCATAGCTGTCTGATCATCTACATACCAAGCAAGGGCCTTTCAATTGGTATCAGAGCTTGTCTTCACATTCAAAAGTCTAACAACTTGTGAAGGATCCTCTTCAAACCCACCATGCCTCAACCAAGAAGAAATAATGAGAAAGACATCCCACACATTGATGACTGTGGATCCTTTGAGATCTATGCATCCAAAGATAAAAACTTATCTTGATGCAAACACATTTGGAACCTTGGTATGTTCTAGAAAATGAAGTGTCATACCCAACTCAAATCTGTGCGATGGAGGACCAAGTAAGATCAAATCCCCGAAACTTGGTCTCGAAGCTGAAAAGCAATTGGTAAGTGCAAACTTGAAAGTCAAGAACATTCTTCAAAAGAGTGTAAATGACTCTCTAGCCCAAGAAATTGCTAAGGAACCAAATGCCGAAGCTGCATGGGCTCTTATTCAAACCAAGTTCACTAAACACTCCGGTGTTAGGACACAAAACTTGTACAACTTGCTTAGGCAATTAGACAATTTCAAGTTCTACCCTGGAGAAAAGGTGAGTCTTTGCTCGGCCAAGGTTTGAGAACCTTGTTAGATCAATTACCGATCATGGAAAAACATTTGAACAACAAGATCTACGCCTCAAGATTTACTCAAATCTCCCTCAAGAATATGAGAAGGTTGCATTACCTATTAGAGAAGGATCTGAATGGAGCACCATGACGGTTGAGCAATATTTTGGAAAGCTTGAAGCCTATGAACCGGAAGGTATGATAAAAATTCCATCACCCTCTATTTCACAAACCTTAGCTTTAACCGCACAAGAACACGTCAACAAGCCAATCACTCACCATGACATTGAGACCATTGTCAACAATGCTCTTCAAAAGATAAACATCGCCTCCAAATCTGTCGACCAAACGGATCTCCCAAGAAGACATTCCAAGCCTCATTTCCATGGGTCATCGGAAATGCCATGAAATTTCAAAAGAAGTCTTTTGACAAAAATTCAATCCCTCCACCTCTAATGCCCAACAAGACAGCTACAAGAAGACAATTGATTGCTTCAATTGTGGAAAGCAAGGACATTACTCATCCGATTGCCCCGAACCAAGGAAACCTAGGGAAAATCAAACAACTAAGAAGATGACATACTCAAAAGAGATCATTCACGCTCTAAGTGCAAGCTGCTACAATTGCTCCAAAAATAAACATGACAAAAACAAAGAGCAAGTCATGATTGCCGACTCATCAAAATTCAAAGGTGATGAAGAGTATATGTCAAGTGATGACTCGAAATTGAAGGAGAAGAAGCCATGATATGCCTTATGGCTGAAGATGATGAAGAATCGACAATGAGGAAGAGATGGAAGAACTTGCTTTGCTGGCGATGAACTAAAAGAGGTACATGATTTTAACTCTTTAAATATTGATGGTTTTAAACAATTAGTTTGCACTCTTTTAATTCAAACCAAAAACAAAAAACTAGCTTTGCTTCATTGGTCAATGACAACCTTTCCCAATCCTCAACCATTGACAACCTCACAAAAACCATTTCGAGCTTGAAAAAGCATGCCAAGGGCTAAGAGATCAATGCATCATGCTTGAAAAACAAAACATGGATCCGACAAATGAGACATCTAATAATCATGAAAATTGTCAAAAACTCAGTAATCTTGAAAAAGAAAATGATGCTCTTAAAAAGAAAATAGATTCATGGAACATGTCAAGCAAAGCATTATCTCTTTTCACCTACACCCAAAGGCGTCCAAGTGACAAAACAGGGATTGGTGCCGATGATCCTACACAAAAAGTGTACACTCCTCCCACTGGTGAAAGGGCCATTGAAAAATGGTTCTAGAAAACCTGAGCTCTGGCAGCTATCAAACTCAAACCTATCCCATTCAAACCAAAGGAAAAGAAAAGGAAATCTTGGGTGGCCCTAGTCAATCAAAGGAAGGACCAAATAAAATTCAAGGAAGCAAGTTTATTTGGGTTCAAAAAGGGGCCAATATAAAGGAAGAAGTCAAGTCGCAAAAGGTGCTAGTCGGGCCAAGCCCTGTCGATGCCAGCCAAGGGTTGACAGACAGCCAAGGCATGACAGACAGCCAAGTTCCTCCAAACAACAAAGAACCCCAAGGCAACAAAGATTCTACAACAAGCATAAATACACCAAAAAACAAAAACCTCAATGGCAAGATATTCAAATGGAAGAAGCCATGCACATCAAAATGACTCTCCAAGGTCATCCCATTCAAATAATTTTCAGTTTCAACCCCAATACAGCAACCCAAACCACTACTTCAATCCTCCCCAATCCACTGTCCTTACACCTTACATGATGCAAATCATGTCATATTACCATACCCTAAACCAGTTCTTCAATAAGGGATCAATGAACAATGCTAGGGCTCCAAAGAAAACTAATCCTTTGGACCCAAAAGAATAAAAAGGGTACCATAAATCTTATTTTTTGTTTTGCAGGTATCCAGGAAAGGTCTCTGGTATTTAGATAGTGGTTGTAGTAGACATATGACCTTCAATAAAGACTGGCTGCAACAATATTCCCCTAAAAATTGTCCAAATGTAACCTTTGGTGACAATTCCCAAGCTAAGGTCAAAGGATCAGGAAATCTTGTTACAAAAGATATCATTTTTACAAATGTATCCTATGTAGAAGGTCTCAAACACAATTTGATCAAAGCATTAGTCAAATCTGTGACAAGGGATATCATGTTGTTTGTACTAAAGACAAATGCACTGTTAAAGATAAAAACAATAAAGTCATCCTAACTGGATCAAGAAAAAGAAATCTCTATTGCTTAAACTTAGAGATTGTGTAAACCTCAAATGCTCACTGCCTTCTGTCTTTCAATCAATCCGATATGTCATGGCTATGGCACAAGAGATTGGCTCACCTCAATCACAAAACCATTTCCAAGCTTGCAAATTCCAATCTTGTCAGAGGTCTACCAAAGATCCCATTCAAAAAGGATAAACTTTGCAATGCATGCCAATGTGGGAAGCAAAAGAAATCCTCATTCAAACCCAAGACCAAGTTGGACACCTCAAGACCTATTGAACTCGCTTCATATGGATCTTTTTGGACCCATAAGAACTAGATCTTTAGGAGGAAAAAGATACTCCCTAGTTGTTGTTGATGATTTCACAAGATTCACTTGGATCATTCTTCTTGAATCCAAAAGTGACACCCTTAGTCGTCTGATAAAGCTATTCAACAAAATTCAAAATCAAAAAGGGACATCCATCATCAAGATCAGATCTCGATCATGGGAAGGAATTTGAGAACACCGGAGTGGAAGAATATTGTGATTCAAAAGGCATAGATCACAATTTTTCAGCCCCAAGAACTCCACAAAGAAATGGTGTTGCAGAAAGGAAAACAGAACAATCTGTGAGGCAAAGAAGAACAATGCCGTCGTAACATAATCTCCCAAAATATTTTTGGGGTGAAGCCGTTACTACCGCTGTATGTTCAAAACAAAACCCCGATCAACAAATTTCACAAGAAGACTCCATATGAATTATGGAACAACAAAGTCCCTACCATTTCCTACTTTCACAAATTTGGAAGTAGATGCTTCATTCACAACAATGGCAAGAACAATTTGGACAAATTTGACTCCAAAAGTGATTGAAGGAATTTTTCTTGGATACTCTAACACAAGCAAAGCTTATAGAGTGTACAACAAAAGAAGACTTGTTGTGGAAGAATCTATTCATGTTGACTTTGATGAAAACAATGATCAAAGTATAACCGAATTATGTGATTTTGATGAAGGATTGGGAAATCTAGATAATCTCCCCGAATCATCCCCCATTCTTGATTCAACTATTCTCGCCATGAACAAGATTCATCAAACCTTCCATACATGGTTCCAAGAAATTCATCTCGACACCCATCCTATGCTGCATACCCATCAACCATCCCACTCTCATCAACAACCAATCAAGCCAACAAAGTCAACAAGCAATCTCTCCCACCTTCAATCCAATGGATGAGGAAGAAAATATTCAAATAAATAGTCATCCCTTGACCGATCTTCCTCAAAATCCTCACTTAGCCGACAAATCAACCCTTAGCCGACAAACCATCCCAATTCCTCATCTAATCCATCTTCTAACCTCCTTCCATCTTCATCCAATAATCCTCCTTCTCCTCTCAAAACCAATGATGAAACCACAATTACCCATATCATTCCACCCAATAAAGATCTTTACATCGCCCTTCAAATTGATAAAACCCCAGCCTGCATAACATTCCTTTTCTCATGAGTGCATTCATATCCCAAGTGGAACCAAAGAAGATAAATGAAGCACTCCAAGATGCCGACTGGATTGAAGCCATGGAAGAAGAACTAGAGCAGCTTTGAAAGAAACAAAGTATGGCAACTTGTTCCTAAACCAAGAAATCAAACCGTGATTGGAACAAGATGGGTTTTTAGAAACAAGATGAATGAAGAAGGTGTTGTAATTAGAAACAAGGCCAGATCAAGTTGCTCAAGGTTATAGACAAGAAGAAGGCATCGACTATGATGAGACCTTTGCACTGTTGCAAGACTTGAAGCTATAAGGCTATTTCTTGCCTATGCTTCATTCAAGAAGATGAAAGTTTTTCGATGGATGTCAAGAGTGCATTTCTAAATGGAGTTTTAAATGAAAAAGTGTTTGTATCTCAACCCCGGTTTTGAGCATCCAAAATTCCCCGATCATGTATTCAAACCGAACAAAGCATCAGATGGGCTTAAACAAGCACCTAGAGCTTGGTATGACACCCTATCTAGATATCTTCTGGAAAAGGATTCACCAAAGGACATATTGATAACACCTTGTTTATCAAAAATATGGAGATGATCGCTTGCTCATCCAAGTCTATGTTGATGACATAATCTTTGGCTCATCAAATGAGAACTTGTGCACCGAATTTGGAGATATCATGAAGGATCGCTTGAAATGAGCATGATTGGTGAGCTCACCTTCTTCCTAGGCCTTCAAGTCAAGCAAATGAAGGAAGGAATCTTCATCAACCAAGCCAAATACTCAAGGGAAATGATCAAAAAGTTTGACATGCAACCGCATCCCCGCTAAAACTCCCTTGTCAACCACAACCAAGCTTCATGCCGATCAAGATGGTCAAAGTGTAAATCCAACACTTTACGTAAGCTACATAGGATCTCTCCTATATCTCGATGCCTTCAAGACCGCATAATGTTTAGTGTATGTCTATGTGCTAGGTTTCAAGCTAATCCCAAAGAATCTCATCTCTCACTGTCAAGAGAATTTTGAGATATATCAAAGGAACCCCGATTTTGGCCTATGGTATCCCACCGAATCCCCATTCTCCCTAGTTGGATTCACCGACTCGACTATGCAGGTGCAATCTAGACAGAAAATCCACTAGTGGTGGATGCCAGCTTGTTGGATCAAGGATTATCTCATGGTCAAGCAAAAAGCAAACCTCGCTGCAACCTCAACCGCCGAGGCCGAGTACATTGCCGCAGCTTGTGTTGTTCACAAATTCTCTACCTTAAAAGTCAACTTCAAGACTTTGGAATTGAATTATCAAACATTCCCATCTTCTCGTGACAACTCAAGTACCATTGCTATGACAAAATCCCGTCCAACATTCAAAACCAAGCACATTGAAGTCGTGCATCATTTCATCGTAGATCATGTTGAAAAAGGGAATATCAACCTTGCAAAAGTTTGCACCGAGAACAATGTCTCGATATTCTCACAAAAGCCATGGATGAAAAAAGATTTGAACTATTAAGAGCCATGCTTGGGATGATTAATATGCCAAAATAAAAGGGGTGTTCTTCTTAAACAAAAGAGGATTACAAACAGAGTAATGCTATCACAATGTTGCTCGATAGCTATTACCTCATACACATTCCTAACAAGCCATCCACCGACAGCCTATCAATCCAAAAGCCTTGAAAACCAAAAACAACAAAAACTTACAACAAAACATACAAACAACCCATCAAATTCTTCTCTCTCATCTCAACTTACCCAACAAAAACTTCTTCCAAACCAAACAAATCTCGTATCCACTCTTTTCTCTTCAATCCTTCTCCTCTCGCCGTCGACATTCTTTCGAAATGTCACGCCTCCCTGCACCCTCCACCAAAGACTCATTCCTTCATTTCTAGCCTCCCGAGTTGATTGCAAGGTTTGTTGGTACCTCTCGCAACCACACCGGATGCCTCTCCAAGAAAGGATCAATGGAAGTGACTGAATATTGGAGAGAAGGACTTGCTCTTCTAGGCCACCACTCTTCAACCGGATCATATGGTCAAGCAATCCCTCCATTGGAGTAACAAAGCTAAATTCTCCCGAAAAAGAACCATTCCTCGTGATTGCAAATGGTTGACCAACATTTGACTCCACCCTCTCCACGCAGGTGCTCTTGCAGATCGAAGCAACCTACAACCTCGGTTCAACAGTATGAGATGGTTGAAGAAGGAGATATATGCACTCCCGCAAAGTTATCTCCTCTACCTTCCAACAAACCAACTCCCGGAGAAAGAGAATCCCTCGCTCACAGGTGTATAAAGCTTATCTTGCTCAACCTTTCTTCGACAGCCTAAGCTTCTCTCCTTAGCCGTCCGAGCTCGTCCCGCTTTACCAACTCCCCCAATGTGTATACCCTTTCTACCTTACTCCTTCCCTTACTTGACTCTCCTTGATCAACTTTGATTGTCTTCCCAAAAAGTCTTATTCCTTCTCCCTCCTTGCCGTCAATCTTTTCCCCGACAGCCTACCTCCTTCATTTCTATGTCTTCATCAACCCTCACTCTCTTTTTCTTACCCTTATCATTCACTTCTCCGAACTTTCAACAATGTTGAAAGTCTCTATCTATCTCCATCTCATCACTCATCAAATCATCCTCACCATTTTTCCCAAAGACCAATTGTTTAGCCGTTTGAGCCATAACCTTTGGATTAAACTTTGAAGAAAATCTTCCCATTTTTGTTTGTAAATCAATCAATAATTTTCCTCTCAAGTTTTCATTGTTTTATAGGCAAATTTTCACCTAGCTATCTCGCATAAAGAATCATCATTCAAACTAGCTTAACCGTCAGAGATTTCTTTCAACAAATAGGTTAAAGCATACTTTAAGTGATTTGATCGAGTTAATTGCTCACAATTGTCACTTCCTTCGCCGCCTCTTCCACCGCAAATCTCCTTGAAAAAGAGAATGTTCTTCTTGTGTTTTGTGGGAATAAATGTCTCAACATGGGGAAGGGTAAAACCACTGCTCATATGAACAAGCTACTTAACTTTGTAACCCCCAATGCTCATTAAAACCCACGTACTCACTCATCATTTATCTCTCTCTCTTTCGCAATCACCAAAATTCCTTTTTCCTTAACCCTCGCCTTAAATTTCTTCTCTTCCCTCTCCAATCTACCATCGTATTTCTCCAACCCTAATTCTTTTTCAAAGCATCAATGGCGTATCTAAAAGCAATGTACCCGCATGCTCATGGCTACTTCATCAAACCCAACTTCTATGACTCAAGTTGGAATCCTCATCAAAGAACCGCTTGAGGTAAATGAATTACTTGATTTTATGGGAGCTAAACCCCCAATTTATGAAGAACTCGCAGAGAAATTTATTTGGTAGGAAGAAGAAACAATGAAGATAATTCAATAACCGCCACCATAGAAAATGTAGAGATAACTATCACTCAAGATATGGTTAGTGATGTCTATGGAATCCCAAATAAAGAAGATGTCATGAAAATATATGGGATAGAGGATCGTAAAGATTAAAGATCGTATATGAAAAATTTCTTGGTCTTAAAGTAATCGACTTCAAAGTCGTTCAAGACAAAGCTATGGTGAAGAACAAAGATGATATCTTCAAGTCAACATTGATGGATGTGGTCAACAAAGCCATTGATGGCAAAAAATCCTCATTTGACCAAATGGGATCAAATGAGTGGAAGCAGATGCTCAAATTTCGATGACCAAGGATACAAATTGGTGCATTGTCCTTCTCCATAATTTCCAACTTGTCAGTCTCATCCTCTACTCTCAAATTCAAGAAGCAAGGTGGAAGGATGAACAACTTCAGCATTCATGAGTGGAATCCTTGAAGTTCTAATTCCAAAGCTCAAACCTCGCTTCTATCCAAGAAATGGTCGAAGACAAGAAAGTCAGTCGAACAAGATGTTTCAATGAAAGAACCTTTTCATTGAAACAAAAGAAGGGAATTGTTATGAAGGTCAGATATGAGCCTTGAAAGTTTCAAAGAAGCCCAAGAGAAAATGCTTGAAGATACAAGAATAAAGCTTAATCATTGGAAAGAGTTGATAGCTTTGGCTACTAGTAGGAGAATGAAAAGAGGAGTAAAAACCAATGTCAAGAAAACTGGAGTGCTCAAGAGAACTGTGGTATCTCCTAGCAAAAAGAGCAAAAGCAAGGATGATCTGATAGCCGATGCCGAAGGAACCATCTCCGACACCATGCTAAGAATATTGAAGAAAGAGGAGATGTTGATAGCCATGAGGTTGACACTATGGATCAAGATGATGCCGGTGATGCTAACATAGATCCTCAAGAGCTTCAGCAGCCTCTTGCCCTATCCAAAACCCTTCACAAAGGAAAGCAATCTCACAGCCTATCCTCCAAATGACACCTACCGCATCAAAGGTACAATCTTCCTTAACCATTCCTTCTAAATCATTACCAAAGAAAAGAAAACTTGAAAAGAAAGCCCCCAAATCAAAGAAAACCAAAATATCTACCCCTTCCATTTCCCCAAAATCCACACCCACCAGTCATCAATCACCCATCAAGCTATCCTCAATCTCAAAGAACCCTTAGATAAGCAACCTTTAAGGGGAACATTGATGAGAATATCCCCTCTACCCAACCTCAACAAGCTTAGCTAAAATCCCGAGAGCAATTGAGGCTATTGAGTCGATGGGAACCCCGACACCGAAAAGGCCGTTCTTTTGTATCTTAAGGACTTTCTGAGTGAGGAAGAATCAGAGTAGCCCTAGATGAACTCGCACTTAGGTTAATGCGTAAAAGAAGTGGACCAGGTGAGTCATCTAGAAACCCCAAGGTGACAGCATGAATGTAGATAGCCATCCCTTCCCTTCCATTCCCGAGACCGAACCTCGTGAATGATCCCGCCCCAACCGTTGAAATTGAAAGGGGGAATCCTGATGATACTTCTAAGGTCATTCAAAATCTCAAGAAGGTTGAGTTGAGATTAATCCCATTCTTGTCTCAAAAGGAGACTCAATTGTGAATGCTTGCAAAGGTCTTGAGCTTGATGGAACTCAAGAAAATGAGGAAGCTATGATAGCTATCCTTGAGAAAAGGTTGGCAAAAAGTGAAGTAAGGGCACTTGAATCTCCTTAAATCTCAATTCACTTCCGTGTCTCTAAATCAAAGTCTTGGCCAAACCTCTCGAGCCAATCCCAACCAAGTTTCAACCCAATCCTCTCGCACCTTCCAAGCCACCTTCTCCAATTCCCGAAAATGAACCTTTGAAGCCTCTCCACAAAGTCCAATACCGGGCCGGACAAGGTCAAGACATATCCGACATGCTGATCCCATTCCTAACACCTCACAGCTCCCAAGTCATTCTATTCCTCCAAATCCAAATCAATCCTTCCTTCCCAAAAGGGAACCTTGGATGCTTAGTCATGGAATTGATTTCTCTATGTCTTCCATCAAAGCAAAGAAGGACAAGGTTACCCCATGTAACTCACATCCCGTAAATAGCAAATCCCTTCACCTATCCAAAATTCTCGGGAACCGTCAAGAAATGGTTTGATTGTTGTAGCAAGAAACCTTGCAGGTTAGTGTTCTTTGCATATGAAAAATGGCAACCGTCAAGAACCTCATCCACCTCCAACTTTGTTCATCAAATCCCATCCTTCCCAAAGTTCATCACTCCCAATACTCTTCTTGATTGGGAAATTCTTTTCACCAACTCATCTCTCCATCACTCAATTCTTGCTTGTATATGCCAAAGGGTTTAGTCTTCACCCCGTGCATTGACCTTGCAAAAACACTTTTCCTTTCACCGTTTGAACAAAAGTGTGCCATTATGCTTTTATTAAGCAAAATTGTCAACATCTTTTCCCCAACTCTTAATCCAGAATTGAGCCATACCTCTCACCTTTCATCACCGTAGATCCTATTAACTTCACCTCACCCAATGAAAACTCTCATTTCAAAAACTTGGTCTCTATTCCCGAGATCAAAGAATCTCGCATCTTCCATTGCCGCACCAAAGCAGAGCCGTAACCGTTATTGATCTTTCCTCGTACTCGACAGCCTATGATAATGATAGTGATAATGACACTCCTCAAGCCCTCATCAAGACTCTCCAACAATATTTCCATCCCCTACAGCTTCCAACCCTCCTCAAGAATTCACTCATTCCTTCACTAATGCTCAAGTATCGCCCGCCACAACCGTATCAATCCAAGCGTGCCCATGCAGAAAGCAAGAAAACCAGAACAAGAAGAAACATTTGTGGGGCACAATGAGAATCGAAATGATCAAATGCCCCTTAGAAGATCTCAATCAAGTCAAAGGAAGACAAATACTTCAAGTATGATGAAAGGATGTCCCGGGAATGGAACAATGAGTTCTTCTACAGGAGTTGAGCCCGAAATGAGAAGAGAGCTAGAGGATGAAAGAAATCGCATTCTATCACCTGCATAAGAAAGAGATGAATTCTATGATCAATTGGCCGATGAATAATTGTATTTGTTATGGAAACATTTTATTTTTTTGGTTAAAGACAATATGTTTTGTTTGCCTCGCCTTGTATGACAAGATTTTGTGAACTCTTCTCATCCCGAGATTAATTCCAAGTATTCAATCTCGCTTGATTACCTCTCGCCCGATATGATTCCTTGGATTACTTCTTTTATTATTTCTCTTATCAAACCGTGAAAACTTGTTCTAAATAAATCTTCCTTTACCAAAAAGGGGGAAATTGTTAGGACCTAACTTTGATCAATGTCTTAGTTAGTTGGTTTTGATAAAGGAATATATATATAGAACAGGTTTATATCAAAAGATGTTATCTCGTCATAATTCTTCACTTTGACAGCTATGAGTCCGACAGCCTATGATTCTTCCTTATACAATGTTTACAATCAATCAAAACATGAATCATAGTCACTCTCTAAGTCATCAAGATCATCAAGTGCATCTCAGCCCTTATTAGAGATCCTCTCGATAGCTAAGCATTGCCATGATCTCGACAAACATGACTTCGGGGCCCTCGTACAGCCCATCTCCTCGTCTCACACCATGTTACCACAAACTCAACCAAGTTAGATCCCGCATCTTCACAGCCTATCAAGTCCATCAATGAAGACCAATGAAGACCACCGAAGACCTTCTAGAAGCTCTCGCTCAAGCTCACACCAAGACAAACTCATGAAGACCTCGCATGTGGACAAGTGGGACAAAGACCACCAAAGCTCATTAATGTAGCCGCAATGGGCCATATTCCAACGGCTACATTGAAGGGTATAAATAGAGGAGTTCTTCCTCTAACAAAACTACCGAAAATACTCATTTTCCCAAATAAAAACCCTTTCCAAACACCCACACACACCTCCCGTAATCCACACACACACACACCAATCCTCACCTTTAAAACCCCGTTCCAAACCAAAACCTTCACCCCTAAACCTCTTCACCAACAAAAACAACCCCAGGTGTTAATTCACAAACCCCAAAACCTAAGACCGTACTTTAGGTGTAGAATCGCTTGTAATCACTCAAGACTGTACTTTGAGTGTATTAGTTATTTTGTAAAATCTTGAGACTGTACTTCAAGTTGTAAAAGCACTTAAGACTGTACTTTAAGTGTATCCCTAGTTGACTGTACTAATTAGGAAGAGGAAGTTCAAGGAACTTGCCTAAATCAATCATTTGTAATTTTTGTTGATTAAAGATTATAATAAAATTGATCTCACTTGTCAAGTTTGACAGTGAGGGTGGATGTAGGAGGAGTGAACTCTGAACCACTTTAAATTCTCTGTGTTATTACATTTTTGCAATCTCGTTCACACACTTGCATTATTTCTTTGTGTTTGTTGTCCTACCATTATTTCAAATCTCTTTTATTCCGCTGCACAAATCAAACTATCATCTGACAGCTAAGCCAATACCATAGCTGTCTGATCATCTACATACCAAGCAAGGGCCTTTCAAATGTCATAAACATTACATCTAAAATTACATCGGACTATTGGAAATGATGTATAGTTGGTAATATTTGAGCATAACAGAAGATAAAAAAAGGCAATAATTCAACCATTAATAGCAATAAGCTTGCATTCCGCATACATAAGGGTCAAGTTAAGAGAATTTGTTGCAATATGAAAAGTTCCACCCTGCCTTATCTAGAGTTCAACAATAATTTCAGCATCAGGAGAAGCTTTTGGAATATTATGGATTCTAGAAATTACTTCCGAACGATATTGAGTCTCAGTAGCGAAAGCTGAATTCGTCCTTATTGAGATCACAATTTTTCTCAATCTTGCTGCATTGCAAATCAATACATGTACAAGCCTTAGATCATCAAATAACCCTGCGAAGTTTGTTATTCTCGCCTCTATTAGGTGATCTCTAACAAAATTATGTGTGTTAATGGAATCATGTTGGTCCGACAATTCATCTTGAATATGTCCTTGGAACTGCAAAACAAAATAATCATTCAATGTTTAAATATACAAAAATACTAAAATGTAGATGAAAATGTACAATATAGAAGATCAATGTTTACCTCCATTTCAACCGTACTCGAATTTTCAAAATCTAAGCAAATTGTCTTATGGCGAACTGAAATTCTCAGTATACTTTGAAAAAGTTCAACAAGGTCAATTACTCCCAGTCTTGTCGTTACTTTGAGAAGGTTGAGATAACACAGTGGTGAAGGATCACTTAAATTCTTTAGAGTATTCATACACTAGTTGATATAAGAGAGAGAGAAGGCAAAAAGTTAGAAATATGCTGAAGAGTACTTTATATAAGCTACTCCTTGTGTCCCTAAATGAATGTCCAAATTTCATTTTGAGGGACATTCTGTAAAGGTTGTTTCTTTGTATAATTTAATGGCAAAGACGCATAAATAATCTTGTTATCCACTTTCTAAACATTTAGTTCTGTGAGTATATATAACTAGTGAAAAAATTTCAGTAAAAAACATTTAGGACAATGTTTTTTCCAAAAATGACATTCATTTTGGGACAAAAATCTCTTGAGAATTGACATTCATTAAGGGATAGAGGGAGTAAGAAATTGCAGCATTATAATCTCTAAGGAAACAATGTTTCAAACATACCGCAACACAGTGGCAAGTGACAGTTATGGATTCTGCGGAATGAGAAAACATTTGAAGAAATTCTCCAAGTCGAAATTGCTCCATATCTTCATGATTTTGATCATCACACTTGACGAATATTTCAGCCACCAGTTTATTAGAGGTAAGTAGTCTTGAAAACTTGAGAATGGGCCCAATGTACTTGAGAAAAATCAGTCTGTGTGTCAAGACTCTCACCTCTTTCACATTCACACACTCACTAATGACCAAGGATTCTAGTCTTCCACTTATAATCTTAATATGATCCAATGAATTACAGGATATTAGGACCAAAGAGCTGAGATGAGGACAACTGCCAACCGCTAACTGAATTTCATTGCAAGTTAATTCATGTACTCTTATGAATGAAACACTTGACAGATTTTTGAAAATTTCCCTGATATTAAATATGTTGAAACTATTTATGAAGGTAATAGCCTCAAGGTTGCTAGCGTTGCAGTCCAGTTTCTCTCCAAATATACAGTCTTCAATCACCAAGGTGGTGAGGTCGTTTCCCATAAGTTGAGGTCTTTCGGAAATATCACACTGCTTAATATTAATGAACTTCAGCTTTTGGAAGCTTGATATCATCTTGGTAAATGTATCCGCATTCATTTTTACGCATTTTAAAATTAGATGTAGGAGACTGGAAAAATTGAAAGCATCATTTGGAAGATTGAATACTGACCTCTCAACGTCCCAATTTTCATTAACTAACATATAGTATCCTTTGTATTTGAATGAATGGAGGCCCGGTGCATCTATTTTACATTTCTCCAACTCTATACACCCCGACAAAACAAATTTCTTCATTCTACTATGATAAAATGTAAAACATTTCAATCCATGACACCGCTTTAAATGCAATGTTTCAATAGCCAAACTACCACAAATAACTTTTTCAAGAAAAACTCCTCCTATATGTGTATTTCTAATTGAAAGAGTTTTCAACAACCCAAAACTCACACTAAGATTTTTATCAAACCCCACAAAGTTACACCCTTCAAGCTTTAGAGATAACAAGGATTGCCCAAAGAAAAATAAAACATGTGGTAACTTGTAACACATTTCACATTCTTCTTCTTCACCGTCAACATAGTAAGCTCTGTGGGGAAGCTTTAGATCAAGGTTTTTCAATTTACCTTTCATAGCTTCTTCCACTAATCTATCAACTACCTCATAGAGTTCACTGTGACCGTCGCGCAAGGTGCAGATCTTAATCATGTCTAGGTTTTTCATGCTATGACGTGAAAGAGTTAGCTGCAAACATTCTAAAAATCTATCACTACCCTCAGGAAAAGCCACTTGATTTTCCATCTCACTACCACTATCTAAAAGATCTAAAAAATCTTCCTCTGTAAGATTAATCACCGGAAAAGTGGACCAAAGGGAATTCCATTTGTGTGACAGGACAGATGTTCTAGCTGCATACCTGGTTGGTAAAAGTGACAGGATATAATGGACAACTGGTTCTGGTAGAAGGCTGATTCTATCACCTTCAATCGTCATCTCCTTTTTTCCTTTGTTATCTTCAATGGCTCTGAATTTGTTGGGCTTCCCTTTGTGTATTTTAGTTCCATGCTCCATTGTTGTATGCTAACTTTGAGTGCAAATTACACACACACACACATAGGGAGAGAGAGAGAGAGAGAGAGAGAGAGAGAGAGAGAGAGAGAGAGAGAAGGTCTATGTTTTTCTAGCTGCTAGACAGACATTTTTAAACTGAGCATCATGGAATAAAAAGGAAAAAACTTGAATTGGTGGATATTTTGGTAAGTAGCATTAAAGCATATGGTGGATATTTTGGTGAATTCTATAACTAATTATTGAAATATTGTCGATTTACAAAAAATGTATTGACCTCAATATTAATTGGAGTTTGGCAAATGGGATATGTTTGGGTGTAATTGAAAAAGTGATAGGTATTTCATTAATTGTGAAAAGTACAATTTCCTCATAAAATATTTTCTATTTTTTCTTTTTGTTCTTATCCCATCTACATAAGCATGAAAATTCAAATGGATTATAAACATTATGGAATATATTTTGTAAGTTGGTTTAGTAGATTCTTTATGTCATTAATAAATGTAATCTTTAGGAATTTTTATTTTTTTGTTCTTTTTATTCCTTTTTTTTTAGTTTTCCCCTCGTGTAGTCATCAACAATTTACTAGGGAGTACCTTTTTTCTCCAAGTCTTCTGGTTCTTATTAGATCAAACAAGTCTATGTGAATATAAAGTTTAATGGGCCTTTTATTGTCCAATCTTATCTTCATTTTAAAGGATGTTTTCTTTTGTTTGCCACATTTACAAGTATTACAAACCCTGTCCCTTTTAAAGGAGATTTTGGAAAGACCTTTTACAAGATCATGAAGCCACTTTGGCTATACTTTAAAGTTTAAATGAGCCATCTTTTTATGTTATAGCCATGCTAAATCATATTGATCGTAGGAGACATACAGTAGAGATTTCCTTTTCGGATTCCTGTTAGAATAGTTTTCACTTGGATTCTTCATAGTGCATTGATTGTTGGTACATATGACATAGTACCCTCTGTCACAGTTATGGCTAATGCTAATTAGATTGTGTTTTGTTCCTTTTACATACGAGACATTGGATAGGATAACTTTGTTTGTGACTAAGGCTCCGTTTGTTTCGCGTAAAACATTTTCCGGAAAATGTTTTCATGTAAAATGATTTCATGTAAAAAGGTTTCCTTGTAAAATGTTTTCATGTAAAAAGATTTCCATGTAAAATGTTTTCTTGTAAAATATCATGGTCTTGTTTTCAGTTGTTTGGTAAATTTGACGAAAATGTTTTCCGAAAATGTCACTTTTTTTTTTATTAATTTAAATCAACTTTGGAAACCGCCCCACCCACCCCCTGCCTACCCACCCCCCCCCCAAATTTTTTTTTTAATTTTTTAATAAAAAATAAAAAAAAATTATTTTTTTTGGGGGGGGGGTGGATAGGGGGTGTAAAATAATAAAAAAAAAATTGGGGTGGGGGTGGGTGGGTGGGGCGGTTTCAAAAAATAATTTTTTTTTTTTTTGGGGGGTGGGGGTGGGTAGGGGTGGGATAGGTGGCAGGGGTGGGTGGGGCGGTTTCCAAAAAAATAAAAAATAAAAAAAAATTTGGGGGAGGGTGGGGTAGGCAGGGTGGGTGGGGCGGTTTCCAAAAAAAAAAAAAAATTTTTTTTTTTTGGGGGGGGGGGTGGGTAGGGGGTGGGGTAGGCAGGGGCGGGTGGGGCGGTTTCAAAAAAAAAAAAAAAAAAAATTGGGGGTGGGAGGGTGGGGGTGGGGTAGGCGGGGTGGGTGGGCGGTTTCCAAAAAAAAAAATTAAAAAAAATTTTTTTTTGGGGGGTGTGGGGGTGGGGTAGGCAGGGGGTGGGTGGGCGGTTTCCAAAAAAATAAAAATAAAAAAAAAAAATTTGGGGGGAGGGTGGGGTAGGCAGGGGTGGGTGGGCGGTTTCAAAAAAAAAAAAATTTTTTTTTTTTGGGGGTGGGGGTGGGTAGGGGGTGGGGCAGGCAGGGGGCGGGTGGGCGGTTTCCAAAAAAAAAAAAATTGGGGGTGGGAGGGTGGGGGTGGGGTAGGCGGGGTGGGTGGGGCGGTTTCCAAAAAAAAAAAATTAAAAAATTTTTTTTTTTTTGGGGGGTGTGGGGGGGGGGGGAGGCAGGGGGTGGGTGGGGCGGTTTCCAAAAAAAAAAAATTTTTTTTTTGGGGGGGGGGGCAGTTAATTTTTTTTTTTAATTATTATTATTATTATGTTGTACCGAGTGTAATATGAGTTGTACATTAAGGCCAAGACACAAGAGTTGTAAAATGATTTACGAATTTGAAATTGGTAAATCATTTTACAAAGAAAACCTCCTTTTTTTACATCCTTGTAAAATGTTTTACATTTGACTTTCTTTTACAAGTGGTTACCAAACACTCGAAAGTAGGTAAAACATTTTTCGAAAAACATTTTACTTGAAACAAACACCCGAAAACAAGTAAAACATTTTCCGGAAAATGTTTTACAGGAAACAAACGGAGCCTAAGTTGCCATGACCTTTGACCTTAGGTTGTGAGTTGTCTCCAAATATTACATTTGTACCATTCTTAGGAATGAAGTTTTGAAGTCAATCTTTATTGAAAGTCGTGTTTGCTGCAACTACTATCTAAGAAATATATTCCTTTGTTATACACCTACAAAAAAGAAATAAAGAAAATGGTCCCCTTAGAGTGTGGGTCGAGTATATTATACATATTTGGGAGCCCAAACCTTGTTAATTCTCTTAGGAGGAGATTGGTTTCTGCTTATGAGGTTGAAGTACATGAGCGTTTGTTAAAATAAGGAGAGCCCAAAATATAATATGTATTATTTCGGTCTCTTAAGTTTACATAAGCTCGAGACTCATATTTATACTCAAAACATATAGTCCTAATTCTAACATGATTCTAACAAATCTCTCATTATTCTAATAGTAAATACTTCGAATTGGAAATACTTATAACTAAGGTAACTTTTCTAATTTGACTTAATATCAACTTAGGTAACTAAATATTTTATTTTCTTGAGAATATCTCTTAAATATAATGTGAAGATATTGTGATATCATCACAATATTTCAACCCCCCCTCAAGTTGGAGGATCTATATCGTAGATACCCAACTTGCCAAATAAAAATTAAAACATTTTTAAAAAAATCTTTCACTTTGACATGCAGCATCTGCGCCAAGTTCTTCCTTTTTCATGTTGCAGTTCAAGCACCCTCGAGTTCTCTTTATTTTTTTCAACAACAAAAATTTGATCTTGTAACATATGTTGTTCCAATATCTTAAAAGTCATCCGCATCAAGTCTTCTTTCTTCAATTCCCTGCAAAACTTGTGCTCGCACATGTCTTTTTTTTCAATTTCCATTTTTAGAGTGAACGATACTCAATCATCATTTTTATAGTGTACGACACTCGATCATCGTTTTTATAGTGAACAACACTCGATCATCGTTTTTATAGTGAACGACACTCAATCATCATTTTTATAGTGGACGACACTCAATCATCATTTTTATAGTGGATGACACTCAATCATCGTTTTTATATTGGACAACACTCAATTATTGTTTTTATAGTGGACGACACACAATAACCGTTTCTTCAAGGGATAGTGACGGTGGTTTAATCAAAGGGATAAAGTAACAATCGGAACCCTAGGTTTCGTTGCGAAAGCGAATTGGGTAATCATGGAGTAGACATTAAAGATAAGTTCACCATGTCACAATTCTCCCCATTAAAGAGAATGTGACAATGGTTATTCAAAAGTATAGAAACATGATTTCAAGTTCGAAACCATGCTCTGATACCATGTTAAAATAAGGAGAGCCCAAAATATAATATGTATTATTTCGATCTCTCAAGTTTACATAAGCTAGAGAATCATATTTATACTCAAAACATATAGTCCTAATTCTAATAGGATTCTAACGAATCTCTCCTTATTCTAATAGTAAATACTTCTAATTGGAAATACTTCTAACTAAGGTAACTTTCCTAATTTGGCTCAATACCAACTTAGGTAACTAAATATTTTCTTTTCTTGAGAATATCTCTCAAATATAATGTGAAGATATTGTGATATCTTCACAATATAGACTCATATTTACACTCAAAACATATAGTCCTAATTCTAATAGGATTTTAACAAATTTCTCCTTATTCTAATAGTAAATACTTCTAATTGGAAATACTTCAAACTAAGGTAACTTTTCTAATTTGGCTCAATACCAACTTAGGTAACTAAATATTTTCTTTTCTTGAGAATTTCTCTCAAATATAATGTGAAGATATTGTGATATCTTCACAATATCTCAACTGTGTTTGATGCATGTATGGGGTAAGGATACAGTTTTGATCGTTTCTTTGATAGTATAAGCTGAAGTGATGATGGTAGGAAGGGTAGTATACATTTTGTGGGGTTGACTATCTATCTCTTAGGATAGGTCGATTGCCTTCGAAAATAGTTTGACTGTCTCTTGGGAGAGGTTGACTGTATTCTGTGTTGAGGATTGTGTGGATATTTCCTTTGATTTTGATGATGGTATTGAGGATTATTAGGTGCTTGAGTTTTTGATGATTACTGGATGCTTGTTTTGATGGTTCAAATTCTTTCGGTTTACCTTGAGATTTCACTACTACATTTTTGAGCTAATGCAACACTAAAAATCGTTGTGTTGTGGATCTTAAACTGGTTCCATAACTTCTTGTGGACTTGGTTCAGTCTCTACTATCGTTTCCATATTATTTTCGGGTTCTTGAACTTCTTCAAGATCAATTTTACTCCCACTAGATGCTTTATTGGGAAACTGTTTCTCAAGAAAAGCACCATATCGAGCAACAAATATTTTGTTCTCGTTGCGGTTGTAAAAATAATACCCTTTGGTTTCCTTTGGGTAACCAACGAAAATAACCGTGTCGGATTTAGGTTCTAACTTATCATAGACAAGTCTCTTCACATAAGCTTCGCAACCCCAAATCCTCATGAAAGACAAACTAGGTTTTCTTCCATGCCACATCTCATGTGGAGTCTTAGGAGCCGATTTAGTAGGGACTATGTTCAGTGTGAACGCAGCAGTCTCTAATGCATGTCCCCAAAAGGATATAGAAAGGTCTACTTGACTCATCATCGAACGAACCATATCTAATAGGGTTCTATTCCTCCTCTCGGAAACACCATTCCATTGTGGCGTTTCGGGTGGAGTCAACTCTGAACCTATTCAACAGTTTTTGAGATGATTGTCAAACTCTTTGCTCAAATACTCACCACCACGATCGGATCGAAGTGCTTTAATTGTTTTGCCAAGTTGATTTTGTACTTCATTTTGAAATGTTCTAAACATCTCAAATGATTCACTCTTTGACTTCATTAGATAGACATAGCCATATCTAGATAAGTCATCGGTGATTGTAATGAAATACAGAAATCCTCCCCTAGCAATGCTGCTCATTGGTCCGCATATATCAGTATGTATTAAGACCATGGTTTTGTCATTTTGCCCAATAAACAAGATTCGCATATCTCATATGATTCATAATCATGTGAGTCTAACATTCCATCTTTGTGGAGTTTAGAAATGCGTTTCTCGTTTATATGACCAAGCCGGAATTGCCACATGAACGAGTTGTTCACGTCATTCGGTTTAGACTTCGTGTCCACATGATAAACATTTTCAATACTATTTTGTTTCTCATCAAAATCAAGAACATAAAGGCCATTAAATAAATTTGCAATACCATAAAGCATATCATTTAAATAAATATAAAACATCTTATTCTTAATAAGAAAATTATACCCCTCATTATCCAAACAAGAAACATAAATAATATACATACTCAAATCCGGAACATAGTAACAATTGTTCAAAACAAGTACTAAGCCACTAGGTAAAGTTACATCATATGTCCCTACGGCTAATGCAGCAACTCTTGCTCCATTCCCAACACGCAGGTCAACTTCGCCTCGTTTGAGTAGCTTCCTATTTCTCAGTCCCTACACATTTAAACAAATGTGAGATCCACATCCGGTATCTAATATGCATGAACTAGAAATAGAAAGGAAAATATTTATCATATAGATACCTGAATCAGCAGCAATTGTATTGCCCTTCTTCGCCTTTAGGCCTTCCTTGTAAGACTTGCAGTTGCGCTTCCAATGACCAACCTCTTGGCAATTGTAGCAAACCGCATCCTTTTGAGATGCCTTGGGAGCCTCTTTGGCAACGGCAACCTTTGCCTAATGCTTAGCAACACTTGCTTTACCTTTGCCATACTTCTTGAACCCTTTGCCTTTGTTAACCATTAACACAATATCGGTTTTAGGCTTCTTGATATTCATCTCTGCGGTCTTAAGCATCGCATGCAATTCCGAGAGATTCTTATACATGCCAGTCATGTGATAGTGCATAATAAAATGACTATAACTTTCAGGCAATGAATTCAATATCAAATCCGTGGCGAGTTCCAAACTCAAACGGATTTCCAAGCCTATCGAGATGCTCAATATAACCCTTCATCTTAAGGACATGAGCTCCCACCGATTGCCCTTCTTGCATCTTGCATGCAGTCAGGGACTTAACTATATCATACCTCTCGTTTCTTGCTTGCACTTGGAACATTTCCTTTAAACTCTCAGCAAGATCAAATGCTACATCTATGTGCTCAAGGTCCTTCTAAAGAGTCTTAGACATAGTGGCTTGCATAAGGCATGCAACATCTGTAGAATCATCATTATGTTTCTTATGTGAATCCCTATCAGCCCTAGAAGCATTTGGAGCAGGTTGAGGTGGAATGGGTCCATTGAGAACGTACAGTTTCTTCTCTTGCTTTAGAAAAATTCTAAGGCTTCTGATCCAATCAGAATAGTTTATACCGTTCTCCTCAAGGACGGATCGCAGTGACAGGGGTTGATTATTGTGATTAGTCATTCTACAATAAAATATGCAAACAATGAAATGCATAAGTATCAACACATTTATCATATAAGAGCAAATAATGTATTTCATAAATACTCCCACTAAATTATACACCTTCAAATATAAACATGTATCATATAATCATACTAGGCTAAGATCCATATTTCACTTAATTTCGATTTAACTGAGTTAATACCCGAAATCAAGCTATTTAGGTAGAAACATCAATCATATCACTATATGACTCTTAGATCTTTTATGAGATTTCCTTAGACATTATATGTCAAAAACATATTTTAAATCTCATCTATGCCTTGGGTCAAATCTTATTTGAAAGCACCAATTAAGTCAAAACCCTTTTCAAACATATGAGACATGGAACGATGCACCTGACTATGGCCAAAACTACATCAACCATAATCTCATCCTGGTCACAAATCAAGATATAATGATGTACCCAACTCACTACTAGAAACTGCACCTTTACCGACGGAAATTTCCGTCGGTAAAGCTGAAAATCCGTCGGTAATGTATCCTTAGCGACGGACAGAGTCCGTGGATACCGTCGGTAATTTCTGGTTGGTAATACCGACGGACGGACCGTCCGTCGGTAAACTCATTTTACTGTCGGAAATGGTCCGTCGGTAAAGGAATCCGCCGGCCGATGATCGGCGTTATCGCCGGAGAGATCACCGACGGAATAATCCGTCGGTAAATAACGTAAAATTTCCGATGGACTTATCCGTCGGTAAATCTATTATCAGTTTTTTAAAAGATTTTACCGACGGAATAATCCGTCGGTAAATTGCACAGAATTTTAAAAAAAAATTACTACATTTAAAAAACCACCTGCAACCTCTTCAATCACCAAAATACCAACATTCAAATACAACTCAATTAAACATTCACTAAAAACATAAAAAATCAAATTCAACATTAATCAAATTCTCAAAACTAACATAAAAACTATTTAAATTTGATTACAAACCAAAAATGAAACAGGCATTACATCTTGTAAGAAGGATTATTCAAGGGGAGGGGAGAGTGATTGAAGATTTTGAGGAACCTTGCAGCCTCAATCTCGCTGTCAAACAATCCAAGATAGATGTACCTACAACCAAATAGCCAGCATTATCAAGACCATAGAATGTGAGAGTAACAATGTAAGTTTACTTCAAAGAAACATCTATGACATGATTTCAACAGCAATAACATGTAGACAAACTAAGTAGAAGTTCATATCTTCAGCATTTCCATGAATTACAGATCACAATCATCTTCAGCACTCAAGGAACAAAAAAAAAGGTCAAATATAGCAGTGAAATCAGCCAAGGAATTGGAAGGGAAAGCAAACCAGCAAAAAAATATACGCAAAATATAGCAGTGAAATCAGCCAAGGAATTAGAACAAACCTCCAGTAAAATGTTTTTGGTGTACTTATGTTCAGCATAAATGAACAGACTAAATCATCACAGTGTCAAAACTTGGTTCTTCTTATTTAGGTTCACAATGCGGGTTTGATTCTAATATAACCATCTGGTTGCCAAATCAGTGCTCAGTGATCAGACCTACCTGGTGAAATTATATACATGGCTCAGACCATAGCTAAAGTTCTTTACATAGTATCATTGAAGAAAGAAGAGAATTATCCCCATTTAATTTTCTGTCCTGCTATACGAACATCTTATGATAAGATTTTCTTGCGGTTAATATTTGTCACAATTGATCCAATTGACTCTCGATTTAACCCATAATTACCCTCAACTTAAAGAAGCCAAGAACCATACAAGGTTCAAGATCTCTTTTTCTTGATGCCCAATACAAAGACTGAATCATATCTTAGAGCCAAGATAGGAAACAAAATAAGAATGTAAAAACAAATGAAATAAATCATCCCCTACTGATTGAATCATAAAACTCAATAATTTCTAGATTATTATGGTTGAATATTATGCTATTGCAATCTAACATAAGCAGGGTAAATTAAAGTAGTGTTAAGCTGACGAAGAAAGTGTTAATTGTTTCAGAAGTTCTTTCCTAGTCAGCATGTTCACGAAAATGAATGACTTTGATAATGAAAGACCTCTCACGGCGATATCTGCAGATGAGATGTAACAATAGAAATTCACAGTTATATGCTGCAAGTGTAGTAAAATGACAGTATCGAAAATAAGCACATAAATTAATACTTACATGACAAAGGATGCAATGACAAAGCAGGTCAACCCAATCGCGAAGTGAATCGAAAACGTGGGCCAAAAGTTTTCCCGGTCCAGAAGTATCTTCTCGGAAATAAGATTAACTACACTTGAAAAAAAGAGAATTGGCCAGCCTGAAGGCAAGCAGCTTCGGAAGGAAAATGCTGCAGAATCCTATAAAGAGGTGAAATAGACGGATGAAGTCTACATTTAAGTGCTCAGAAGCACCGTCAATAATGAAAGTTACCACCAGGATCTTGCCCCAGAGTTATAAAAAATCAGTAGATATACCTGAAAATAACGACTGATGAACACAGCTGAGTAAATAATCCTGAAAGTCATATCTTTTAGTGGTCGTTAAGGAATGGAATATAATTTCCTCCATGTCATTAAAGTAAACATTCTTTTGATGGAGTATACTAAATGACTGGCAAACTTGATGAATGTGAAGAAAAGAAAAAGAATCAAACTTGATGATCGTCCCAGGCTGACACCTTGCCTATTGCCCTGTGATATCAAAAAAAAAGAATATAAAAAAATTTATATATAAGCTGAAGACCATATATAGCAGTATATATTATCATACAATATACTAGTATATGATTACAATGCAAGTGCATATATAGATGAAACCATATATAGATGAAAAATGTCAATGGATGATTGATTAGCAGAAATGAAAATGAGAATATGCTGGAAAACCATGAATATATTGTTGGTGATTTTAGTGTCATCAACTTGTTTTATTGTAATGATGATTTACTAGAGATCAATGTGATTCGTATTAGACTCGGATACGAGTAAGGGAAAGTGTGGAGTACACACTCGTTTGAGCTAAAACGAAGTCAACCTCGATAAAGAAGTAAAAGTTAAAGGGTAGCACATTTTGCTGATGTGCTCGGCCGAGCAGAGTCCTTGACTCGGCCGAGCAGAGCATAGCAGATTGTCCAAGTTTCTGCACAGCCTTGCTCGGCCGAGGCATATGCCTTGCTCGGCCGAGCAGTATGAACAGCACGGCCGTGCAGTTCAAATGACACGGCCGTGCAGCTGGGCAAATTGTCATGGGACATCTTTGCTCGGCCGAGCGAGTCCCTTGACTCGGCCGAGCAGTTCCTGAACAGGTGCCAGTTCAAAATGAAAAGACACATCGCTTGGCTAAAGTCATGTCTTTTGATTGTACCCTTTAACTAATACCTCTCCATCTGTATATATACAGGGATTGATCTCAGTTGTATATATATGAAAAACACAAGAGTGAATTAAAACAATATAACGAAAGCAAACAATTCTCAAGGTTTTAATTTGTTCTCTTTGCCTAGAAAACAAATTGCGTGATTGTCTTATCCCAAAAAATATCAAGGATTTCGTGTAACCCAGGCAATAAGGGTCGAAATACTTTATTCGGAAAGTGGATTATACACGATTCAATCATATATCCGGCCCTAGTATCAAGATCAAGACCCTATATTTCCCCTACAAACGAATAAAGTATTTGGTGATACTCATGGCTGGTGGAAGTACTTTGAAGGAGATGACAAACAAGTTTGGAAAGCTAGACAAGTTTGAAGGGCAAGATTTCAGACGTTGGCAGAAGAAGATGCACTTCCTTTTAACAACGTTAAAAGTGGTGTATGTTCTTTCTACCCCTATTCCGGAATTGCTTGAAGATGACAACTTGGAGGCAATCAGACGTAGATCAAAGTGGGAAAACGACGACTACATCTGCAGAGGACACATATTAAACGGTATGTCTGATTCTCTCTTTGACATCTATCAAAATGAGGAATCTGCAAAAGAGTTATGGGATTCTCTTGAATCCAAGTACATGGCAGAGGATGCTTCTAGTAAGAAGTTCCTTGTGAGTAATTTTAATAATTACAAGATGGTCGATTCAAGACCTGTCATGGAACAAGCTCAATGAACTCCTTAGAATCCTTGGACTATATACACAACACGGGTTGAAGATGGATGAGTCAATATCGGTTTCAAGTGTGATTGATAAGTTGCCTCCCTCCTGGAAGGATTTCAAACACACTTTGAAACATGGTAAAGACGATCTGTCTTTGGTTCAACTTGGTAGTCACTTGCGCATAGAGGAATCTCTTAGGGCGCAAGAGGATGACAAAGGCAAAGGAAAAGAAGTTGCTGGACCCTCGATCAATATGATTGATGAGGGTGGAAACAATTAAAACAAAGGGAAGAAACGTAGTTTCAATGACAATGGTTCTGGTTCCAACAAGAAGCCTAAATTGGCATGTTGGAAGTGTGGCAAATCTGGTCACTTTAAGAAGGATTGTCGTGTTGGAAACAACAAGAAAGGCGCAAGCACAAGTGGTTCGGGAAAGGGGTCTAAGGACCATTCTGAAGACCAAGGATGATGCTATTGCGTGGTGGATTGATTCCGGTGCCACAACTCATGTTTGTAAAGATCGTTATTGGTTTAAGACATATGAACCAATGGAAGACGGATTTGTTCTTTACATGGATGATGACCATTCCGTTCCTATTCAAGGAAAAGAAGTGTGGTGTTGGAATTCAGTTCGGGAAAAACTATTTCTTTGTTTAATGTATTGTATGTACCAAAACTTCGTAAGAATTTGATTTCTGGTCCTGTATTGAACAAATGTGGATATAAACAAGTGTATGAATCCGATAAGTATACCTTATCGAAGTCTGGTGTATTTGTAGGATTTGGTTATAATAGGATGTTTATGTTGAATTTAAATAAAATTCCTAGTTCTGTTTATATGACTTCTTCTGTTGTTATCAATTCTTCGTAATGGCATGCTCGGTGGAAAATGTAATATTTCAAAAGGCTTTCAATTCTTAATGTATGATTATCCCATTTTGAACATAGCCACCATCATTAGATGCGTTGTGAGTTTGTTCAAATGCATAGCCACGCATTTAATAATGTGTTGTAAGTATGCGGATCTACTTGCTTTGGTTGAATATTTATTCACCATTAAGTTAAGAATTGATAAGTATTTTGGATGAATTTCAAATGAATGATCATTTGATTGAGGTAGGGATCAAGAGATCAAATTGAATCTCAATACTCTTACTGTTATAATATAGAGGAGAATCCAAGAACCTATGATGAAGCAATAAAATCTCGAGACGCTGGTTTTTGGAAAGAAGCCATCGATGATGAGATTGGTTCTATTGTGGAAAATAATACATGGGTCTTGTCTGATTTACCACCAGGCTGTAAACCTTTGGGGTGCAAATGGATCTTCAAAAAGAAGATGAACGTCGATGGAACTATCGACAAGTTTAAAGCTCGATTGGTAATCCAAGGCTTTAGACAAAAGGAAGGGATCGATTACTTCGATACCTATGCACCGGTTGCTCGTATCACTACTATTAGATTACTGATAGCTTTGGCAGCTATTAAGAATCTATTGATCCATCAAATGGATGTCAAAACAGCATTCTTAAATGGTGATTTGGAAGAAGAAGTGTATATGAAGCAACCTGAAGGATTTGTTATGCCAGGTAATGAGCATAAGGTATGTAAGTTAATTAAGTCATTGTATGGGCTGAAGCAAGCACCTAAGCAGTGGCATCAAAAATTTGATGAGGTTGTTTTGTCGAATGGTTTTGTATTAAATCAGTCCGACAAATGTGTATATAGCAGATTTGATGAATCCGGTAAAGGTGTAATCATCTGTCTATATGTAGATGACATGTTGATTTTTGGCACCGACCAAAATGTAATTGATAAAACTAAGAAGTTTTTGTCATCAAAGTTTTCGATGAAGGACATGGGAGAAGCCGATGTAATTCTTGGTATAAAGATTAAACGGATGAACAAGGGAATTGCAATATCACAATCTCATTATATTGAGAAAATTCTCAAGAGGTTTAATTGTGATAATTGTTCTAAAGTTAGTACTCCCATGGATCCTACGAGAAACTTGTATCAAATACCGGTAAACCTGTGTCACGGCTCGAATACTCAAAAGCCATTGGCGCTTGATGTATGCTATGACGGGCACTCGACCCGATATTGCTTATGCGGTTGGAAGATTGAGCAGTTCACTAGTAATCCTAGTAGACAAGATTGGCATGCTATAACAAGGGTGTTCAAGTACTTAAAAGGTACTATGGACTATGGTTTGTGTTATAGTGGACATCCTTCTATATTAGAAGGTTATACCGATGCTAGTTGGATCAACCAAGAAGATTCATCTTCTACTAGTGGTTGGGTGTTCTTGCTTGGAGGAGGTGCCATTTCTTGGGCTTCCAAAAGCGGACATGTATTACACATTCTACAATGGAATCCGAGTTTGTAGCATTGGTCGCTGGAAAAGAAGCGGAGTGGCTTCGAAACTTGGTATATGAGATTCCATTATGGCCAAAACCGATATCACCAATATCTATCCATTGTGATAGTGCGCAGCCTACATTGGCTAGGGCTTATAGTTAAATGTATAATGGCAAGTCTAGACACTTAGGTGTCAGACATAGTATGATTCGGGAGTTAATCATGAATGGTGTGATATCAGTTGAGTTTGTTCGGTCGCAACAAAATTTGGCTGACCACTTGACGAAGGGGTTAGCTAGAGACTTGGTAAATAAGTCTGCAATGGGAATGGGATTAAAGTCCATTTAATCCTCTAATTGTGAGATACCCAATTCCCTTCTAATACAACGTTAGAAGCTTGAATTCAATGTGGAAAGCTCGCAGTTGGAGATTGGAACACATGTTATTATCTTTCCCAAGGTATGTGTTCGGACACGCAAGTAAAGGTTAGGTTGAAGAATATCTTCTTAATAGTTCCTTTGAAAAATTGCAAATGCAGGTGCAAGATTAAAAGGAACTACCTATGTGGACATGAAGTTTTGCCGCTTCAAGAAGCTAGGATTTGGCTTTCTATATGTTCACTAATGGATATGGACACATGGCTTGTAATAGTGTCAAGATTAAACAAAGAGAATTGTACTGAACTTATGTGTATAGTATCTTCTGTATTCATATGAGTTGACGGGTTCAATCGTTAGGACACCCCGATTCTCGAGTATTTGAAATGTGTATTATACTAAGATGAAAATTCAATCGCAAGACATTTTCATTTATGCATTCGTTTGTTTCGTTATTTATAAAGTTTAGTAAATCAAAGGATTACACTAAAATGGAGGGGATTTGTTGGTGATTTTAGTGTCATCAACTTGTTTTATTGTAATGATGATTTACTAGAGATCAATGTGATTCGTATTAGACTCGGATACGAGTAAGGGAAAGTGTGGAGTACACACTCGTTTGAGCTAAAACGAAGTCAACCTCGATAAAGAAGTAAAAGTTAAAGGGTAGCACATTTTGCTGGATATGCTCGGCCGAGCGTAGTCCTTGACTCGGCCGAGCAGAGCATAGCGATTGTCCAAGTTTCGGATACTTGCTCGGCCGAGGCATATGCCTTGCTCGGCCGAGCAGTATGAACAGCACGGCCGTGCAGTTCAAATGACACGGCCGTGCAGCTGGGCAAATTGTCATGGGACATCTTTGCTCGGTCGAGCGAGTCCCTTGACTCGGCCGAGCAGTTCCTGAAGAGGTGCCAGTTCAAAATGAAAAGACACATCGCTTGGCTAAAGTCATGTCTTTTGATTGTACCCTTAAACTAATACCTCTCCATCTGTATATATACAGGGATTGATCTCAGTTGTATATATATGAAAAACACAAGAGTGAATTAAAACAATATAACGAAAGCAAACAATTCTCAAGGTTTTAATTTGTTCTCTTTGCCTAGAAAACAAATTGCGTGATTGTCTTATCCCAATAAGGATTTCGTGTAACCCAGGCAATAAGGGTCGAAATACTTTATTCGGAAAGTGGATTATACACGATGCAATCATATATCCGGCCCTAGTATCAAGATCAAGACCCTATATTTCCCCTACATATATACCAAAAATAGGAATGTATGTCAAGGAGTTCTAATGTTAACTTTCAACAAAACAAGAGTTTGGTATATTTAATGGAGACTAGAGCAAGCTATAGTCTAAAATGATCTTCGCTTAGAAACATATAAATTATAACCCATGTATCAATAGTATTTCAGTGGTTCAACACTTTCACATCCCTTGTAAGTTTTCTATAATGGAATGAGAAACTCTTTAGATCCCTCGTCAAGATCTCACATAGAAAGTTTAGAAAATGATTACTTGCAATTTCAAGTCAAACATTTAAAGTAACATAAATATGCAATATCCGACTCACTTTCGGAAAATTGAAACAGTACACCAAGCTATTTCTTATATTACATGCCGGACTAAAGCGAGAGAGAGTTCCAATTCATCTATTGAACTAAGTGGTCTAACAATTCAAAAAACTGGATGGAATAAAATCTTTGAAGGAAAGTCTTAAAAGCAGAAAATACATGAGATAGAGATTGGAGCAGACGAAGGGAAACGAAGGGCCAGATTAGATACCAAAAACAGAACATTTCTTCTAGTCCAACACGCAAAGTGTGACATACCTAAAAAAGATGATCTGGTCTGGCTTCATTTTCCCTGAACTGGTATAGAAGTCCATTAGCAGCTCCCTGAAACCAAAAATACTTTAGTACCAACTTGATGATTGAACACATTCATGCCATGGGAAACATCCATTCCCACAATCACAGTCGGGGATTTCGAAACAAGAGGTATACTTAAAGCATGCTCACTGGTTAAAAGAGAGTTCATGCCGCCCAGCTGCAAAGAAACAAGTAATTATATGTTCAATTACAAACTAACTAAAAAAACAGATGCCATATAAAGAATGAAAAATAAATATATATGTATATATGTGCGTGTACTAATTCCATAAGAGAATATATATAAGACGTAATATATGATTTATGTATATATGGATGTATATCAATGTATATTTGGATAGGAGTAAATAATTAGTCAATGATTGATAAAATGTAATCCCATAAGTTTAGGCTAATATTGAGAGTCCATGTATAGTCCGTGTTTTCTACGCACACACAAACTTCTGTTTGTCATCGATCCGCAGCAACCTCCTGCAACTCTTGCCGATGGCAAAGAAAATCCGGATCATGCCCTATGGAAATCAGGTACAGACCTCGTTTGTGGCTGGATTAAAGGTACTGTTACCCCTGCTATTCAGCCCTATCTGAATTCATGTGACACCGCTCCGGCAGCCTGGGCAGTTTTAGCCAAGAAGTTTGGTGCTACTTCCGCTCTTCAGATCGACACATTAAAGGAGAAACTTCATGATCTCAAGAAATCTGCAGAGACCTCAATCGCAGATTATCTTCTTAGTGCTTCACAAATTGCAGATGCTCTTCTTGCTGCGGGTAATCCAGTTGATGATGCGGTACTTATCCAGCGTATTCTTGGGGGTCTTGGCCAAGAATACAAGGAGTTTCTTACCTCTACAGCCGCCATCCACGCTCGTAATCCCCTTACTTTGGACGAGTTGGGTGATTTACTTCTCAAGGAAGAAATGTTACTCCAGAAGTTTTCTGCTCCGTCACAACAGGCTGCAGCGTTGGCAGCTGAAAAAGCTAGCAGCTCCGTCCCTCCTGCTCAGTTTGTGGAAAACCGTGGTGGAGGTGGTCAGCACCGTGGGAATGGTCAAAGGAGAAATCGTGGTAATGGAAATCGGCAGAATAGGGGCAATGGAAATCGTGGGCAGTGGAACGGATCTTGGAATAACAACAACAATAATGGGTATGGCAGAGGTAATGGTCAATCCCGTGGCCGTGGTGGTTCGAGAGGTGCACAAAACCGTGGGGGTTTCTCCAGAAACAATGGTGATGGGATTTTACCAAATCCTGATGTCACATGTCAGTTATGCTTCCGTCATGGCCATAGTGGACGGGAATGTCAAAGTTTCGCTGCATATTTCGCTCACACGGATCCTTATATTCTTGATTCGGGTGCCACGAATCATATGATCAAGGACCCCGGCTTCATTCTCCGAATCTTATCAATACACGAGTAATGATGTAGTTCTTGTTGGTGATGGCACTAAGTTAAATATTTCCCGCATTGGTAGTTCTTCTGTCCATAGCAACAATCGTTCTTTTCATCTTCGTAACATGTTGTTTGTTCCTAAAATTCATAGACCACTATTATCCATTCGTCAGTTTTCTAAGGATAATAATTGTTTCTTTGAACTTGACTCTTGTGGTTTTCATGTTAAGGACAATCAGACGAAGGAGATTCTTATTTCTGGCAGTAATTCTGGTGGGCATTACAAGCTTTCTTTCAATTCAAAGTCTTCCAATAGTCCTGTTGCAATTCTTGGAGAACGAACGAGTCAAGATACCTGGCATGCTCGCTTGGGTCATCCTTCCACTCCAGTTTTCGAAGTTTTGTGTCAACAAGTTAATTTACCTTTAAATAGTAGATTTGATAAACATCATTGTTGTCCTTGGTGTCCGTTAGGGAAGTCTAGTCAACAATCTTTCTATTCTAGAACCTTTAATGCTTTACATCCACTTGATATGCTTCATTTAGATGTTTGGGGCCCTGCTCCGGTTGATTCTTTAAATGGTTCTCGTTATTATTTGTCTATTGTTGATGATTTTTCTCGATTTGTATGGATCTTTCCTATGACTCACAAATCGAATGTTACTCAAATATTCTCTAATTTTAAAACTCAAATTGAAAATCTCTTGTCTCGTAGAATTTTTGCTATACACACTGTTAAAACCATTCAAACAGATGGGGGGGTGAATTCACTGTTGGGATTGGAGTCCTAAACTACAAGGATAAAAGGGGCCTAAGTCGGAGGAATTGCTGAATCAAGGAGGAAATTCGGGGAAAACTTTCTGCCGTGGTGGGCGACCGCCCATGGGGGGGTGGGCGACCGCCCATGAGTACAGAGGTTTTGGGCTCGTGGAGTTTTTGGCTTGGGCGACCGCCCATGGTGCCTTGGGCGACCGCCCACGTGTCGGGTGAAAATTCTGCAGCTTGATTTTGTTTCCTATTTTGGTTAGAACTCTTCTTAAATTAGATTTAGGGTTCCTTGTATTACTATATAAACATAGATCCGGCCTAGAACTCATTGTAGCAACATATTAGAGAGGAGACTAATACATATTGGCTTGGCAATTGCCCCCGGACGTAGTTCACGAGTTGGTGAATGAACCGGGTAAACAACTCTTGTGTTCTTGTGTGTGATTGTTTCTTTCTTGTACGTGTGGGTGTGTTGATTTCTTTGTTTTGATTGCAACGGGGGAGCACCAATTTCACAACAACTGGTATCAGAGCCTGGTTCGGAGGATTCAAAATCTTTTCATTAGTTGATTAATTTTGAATCGCGTTCTTGGGGATTTTGGTGAAGCAGTCAAGATGAAGAACTCAATCGAGAAATTCAACGGTGTGAATTTCACGTTTTGGAAGACAAGGATTGAAGACTACCTTTATTGTAAGGATCTTCATGGACCCTTGAAGGCGAAGCCCGAAGACATGTCACAAGGAGATTGGGAGACGTTGGATCGGAAGGCGTTAGGAGCGGTAAGGAGTGCCCTAACCGACGACGTTGCACGGAAGGCTATGGAGGCCAAGACAACGGTGGAGTTGCTGCAAACGCTGTCGGACATGTATGAGAAGCCGTCGAATATCAATAAGGTGCATTTGATAAATAGGTTTGCGAATGCGAAGATGTCAGAGGGGCAGACAGCGGCAAGTCATATCGGCAATTTCAAAGGTATGGTGGACCAATTGAAAAGTGTTGATATTACTTTCTCCGATGAAGTGCTAGCTTGTTTTCTACTAAAATCATTGCCTGATAGTTGGGAGGTTACTGTCACAACGATTAGTACGTCGAAAACAGCATTGGTGTATACGGAGGTTAGAGATCTCATCCTTCAAGAGGAGTTGCGAAGGAAAGAGAAAAGGGGAGAATCGTCCGTAGATGGGGCTGCACTTAGGGTGGAGAGAAAAAGGGGTGGACCTAAAAAGGGGAAAAAGGTCAAGTGCTACAATTGTGGTGAATTGGGGCATATCAGTTATGACTGTCCGGGAAAAGGTGGTTGTGCTAACGTGGTGGATGATGGTGGTGATGTATTAATCCTAGGGGAGGAGCAGTCGGGTGAAGATTGGGTGTTGGATTCTGGAGCTTCTTGTCATGCTAGTGGGGATGCAGAATCAATGAAGCGGTACAAAACCGGAGATTTTGGGGTTCTCTATCTTGGTGATGGTCAACCATTGAAGATCAAAGGTAAGGGGGATGTAATGATGAAGACACCTAACGGGGCTGTTTTACAACTACACGACGTGATGCACGTTCCGGATTTGAGGAGGAGGGTGATTTCTGTGGGACAACTTGACAGTGAAGGGTATGGTGTTTCTTTCATTGGTTGGTCTTGGGAAGTCACAAAAGGGGCTAAGGTGTTGGCTCATGTGGTTAAGGGGAAGATGTTGTACTCTACCTACAATATCGATGTTCGTTCCGGTGGGAGCAAGAGGCTTAAGAACCGGCCTGTTGGTGTGAAAAGGGGAGACATCAAGAAACGGTATGTTGGGGAGGACTCAAAGTTGATCAACGTGGTGTGGAAGTCCAAGGGCCCTAACAGAGAGCGGTTTCAGACCAAGAACAGTCGATGCAAGAAACAAGGTGTGTCCATGTTTCAAGGGGAGGCATTGCGAGGAAGGTGGGTCTGGAGGGAGAAGGCGAAGTTAGACTTGCGGGGAGAAATCAAGGTAGAAGCTGATTTGGGAAGGCAAGAACGATCTAACACGGAGAGGTTGAAACGTCGCTTGGTTTCAACTCGCCTTATTACTTGAGGAGAGGTGAGGTAGTGTCAAGCCAATATGGATGAGGGGAATGTGTTCGAAGGTCTTTACTCCGTGGTGGGAGTTAATGGGTGTTTCTATGTTTGTTAGTTTAGTCTCCGGTGGGAGATTGTTGGGATTGGAGTCCTAAACTACAAGGAGAAAAGGGGCCTAAGTCGGAGGAATTGCTGAATCAAGGAGGAAATTCGGGGAAAACTTTCTGCCGTGGTGGGCGACCGCCCATGGGGGGGTGGGCGACCGCCCATGAGTACAGAGGTTTTGGGCTCGTGGAGTTTTTGGCTTGGGCGACCGCCCATGGTGCCTTGGGCGACCGCCCACGTGTCGGGTGAAAATTCTGCAGCTTGATTTTGTTTCCTATTTTGGTTAGAACTCTTCTTAAATTAGATTTAGGGTTCCTTGTATTACTATATAAACATAGATCCGGCCTAGAACTCATTGTAGCAACATATTAGAGAGGAGACTAATACATATTGGCTTGGCAATTGCCCTCGGACGTAGTTCACGAGTTGGTGAATGAACCGGGTAAACAACTCTTGTGTTCTTGTGTGTGATTGTTTCTTTCTTGTACGTGTGGGTGTGTTGATTTCTTTGTTTTGATTGCAACGGGGGAGCACCAATTTCACAACATTCACTAGTCGGGTTTTTGTCAACTATCTCAAGAGTGTTGGCATTAAACAGCAACTCACGTGTCCCTACACTCCTCAACAAAATGGTGTAGAGGAGCGCAAACATCGCCACATTGTAGAGATGGGTTTGTGTCTCATGGCTAAAGCCAAAGTTCCCTATAACTTTTGGCTAGAGGCTTTCAATACAGCTGTGTACCTCATCAATCGGCTTCCTATGCGCCAACATAATTTTGTGTCTCCACAGGAAAAATTGTGGAAACGGAAACCAGACTATCGTTTTCTCAAGGTTTTCGGTTGTTCTTGTTTCCCTTATGTCGTTCCTACCAATGCACATAAACTTATGCCAAAATCAATTCACTGCATATTTCTTGGTTATGATGATGTTCGTAAAGGATACCGGTGTATGGATTTAACAAATAGGAAAATTTATATATCAAGACATGTGATATTTGATGAAAATAATTTTCCTTGGCAAGATCCCAATACAAATAAAGTATTATCAGGTACACAGTGGCTTTCTCTTCGCAAATGCAACTATGGATCACCACTTTGGGAATCTTCCAACCAACAACCCACATCCAGTGGTCCATCCGAGCCTTCAACAAACCGGCCACAAATGCAAGCAGTCCCCTCTCGGTTAAATTCTATGCAACATGTTACACCCGCACATGGTCCCATTTTGCCCTATCGGCTCCATGCAGCCCAATGATCTTGCTCAACCCAGGCGTGTTTTCTCACACTCACATGTGCCCCTAAACATTTCGGATTTAACACCGGGCAGCCCCACTGTTTCTCTATCTTCAACGGAGGTCCCTGCTACTTCTCCTATGGACTCTCACACCCGGCTCTATCGTATTCTAACAATCCGACCCCTCGATCCTCGGGTAATGAATCTTCAACTCCTCCACTCCGTTATCGAGGGTTGCAAGATTTATATAATGCAACAGCTCCGTGTTCCACACAGTACAATCTTTCTGCGGTTCAAGAGGATCCTTTCTATGAACCCCGTACTTTTAAGCAAGCGTCGAAATTTGATCATTGGCAAGTTGCCATGACAAAGGAAATTTCGGCCCTTCATAAGAACAAGACGTGGTCTCTTGTTCCTTATCAGCCACAGATGAACATTGTTGGTTGTAGGTGGATTTTTAAGGTTAAACGAAAAGCGGATGGCTCTATTGACAGACACAAGGCTCGTTTAGTTGCTCAGGGGTTTACTCAACAAGCCGGTCTTGATTATGATGAGACCTTTAGTCCAGTGGTGAAGCCATCAACCATCCGTACTGTACTCACAGTTGCTCACTCTCGGCATTGGGATATCAAGCAACTTGATGTTCGTAATGCCTTTCTTAATGGTCTTCTTCATGAGGAGGTATACATGAAACAACCACCAGGCTTCGTTAATTCCGCTGCACCTGATCATGTATGTAAGCTTCATAAGGCACTCTATGGTTTGAAGCAATCTCCTCGCGCTTGGTTTCAGCGTTTGCATGAATTCCTTCTCCGACATGGTTTTTTTAACAGTCGTTCTGATTCCTCGTTATTTATCCGACATTCGTCGGCTGCTACTACCATAATTCTAGTATACGTGGATGACATCATCATCACTGGCTCTTCGTCCGATGTTGTCTCATCGCTATTAATGCCATTTGTGATACGTTTGATAGTCGTCAACCGGGTGATCTCGGCTTCTTCTTGGGGTTGGAAGTAACACGTACTAGTGATATTCTTCTTACGGGTCGGTCACGCTATGCACTCGACCTTCTTGCTCGGTTTAATATGACAGACTGTAAGCCCACATCTTCACCCACCATCCCTCATACTCGGCTATCTAGTCAGGATGGTGACCCATTGTCTGACCCTACCACCTATCGGAGTTTAGTTGGTGGGCTACGATCTCACATTGACACGTCCTGATATCGCCTTCTCCGTCAATCAGGTATGTCAGTTTATGCACCAACCTCGCACTACTCACATGGTGGCTGCCAAACGGATACTTCGATTTCTTAAAGGGACTGTCCACCTCGGTCTCACTTTCCATAAGTCACCTTCTTTTTCCATCCGTGCCTACTCTGATGCGGATTGGGCAGGTGATCCCGATGACCGACGTTCCACCACTGGAGCTTGCATTTTTATTGGCCCGAATCTCATTTCTTGGACAGCCAAGAAACAATCTATTGTTTCTCGCTCCAGCAGTGAAGCTGAATATCGTGCTCTTGCTACTACAACTGCTGAACTTAGGTGGTTTTCTTATTTGTTTCGTGAATTACGTCTTCCGTTCACTCCTCCATCCTTATTTTGTGATAATCTCTCGGCACTTCACATGGCTCGCAACCCGGTGTTTCATGCTCGTACCCGACACATTGAGATTGATTATCATTTCATCCGCGAATTGGTCACCCGTGGTTTTCTAAGGTTACACTATGTCTCTACCAATGATCAACTCGCTGATATATTTACTAAAGGACTGTCCAAGCCCCGGTTTCAAGAACTATCGGTCAAGCTACGCCTTCCTTACGGCCGTCTAGCTTGAGGGGGGGGTATAAGACGTAATATATGATTTATGTATATATGGATGTATATCAATGTATATTTGGATAGGAGTAAATAATTAGTCAATGATTGATAAAATGTAATCCCATAAGTTTAGGCTAATATTGAGAGTCCATGTATAGCTAGTATCCTTGGTCTAGGAGTTTGTATATATTTTGTAAGTACTGCCTTTATTTCAATATACGAGAGAAATATTTTTCCAGCGCCTCTTTCTTCTCCAGGCTTGCCGTGTTTTCTCTCTACAATATACATGTAGGTAAAATAACAACCTTTGCATTAATTTTCAAGAGCACATTTGTCAGGTACTGATCATTTACTCTAGTAGGTGCAATGCACTGTGTAACAATCCCAAGCTCCGCAAGACACTTTTTCTTCCATGGACCTTCATTGTAGTTGTTAAAGAAAATTATACTTAGAGCCTTGGAGTAACATTAACTTAATTATCAGAAATGATTCCAGGGAAAAAAATAACCATAGATGTCAGAGTTCTTCTTCTCGGAAAGAATACACAGAAAAAACTGAGGGGCCCCTGGGAGTCTAGACTTATCATCTCAAACAATCTTTCCACTCTGATAGGCGCAGGACTGCGCCTAGACTGAGGATTCTCTTCAAATTCCTCAAATGGTGGGCTGATCATCTACAACCATAAATAAAAAGTAAGGAAACATAGTACTACAGATTTATCCCAACTTTATAAGGAAATAATAGATCCTGCAACTAAAAAACCTAGGACTTAAACTTACAATTCATTTTGCTTCCCCACACTTGGCAAGATCTCTTGACAGGCCACGGACGTCACAACGAGCAGAAAAGTTAACAACAGCCCAGCGTTGAATAGTCATTGGCTCAAGCAGTTTCTAAGATAGTTATACTTATACTTGTTAGTACCAACAATGTTATTTTAACATATACAAATGAAAGACAGAAAAGGAAATTACTTTGTTGTTAAAGTTCCATCGTCCATTTCGAGGAAAAAGGTCTCCCCCATTACCCACTTTTAACTGCAAGGATAAAGGAAAGAAAACCAGATTACAAGGTATCTCTAAAATGATCTAAAATTTAAGCAACATTTTTTCTTGATAAGCAGGCTCAAATGAAGCGAAGTATATGTGGAGACAAATGTACCTTCGGTGCAATCAATACACGACCTTCCACCTGGGTGAACTGTGAGCTAATGGAAATTCCTGAAGAACCAAGTAGCTTGTCTGCATCATAGTTGCTACGCTTTAATGCCTGCAGGATCATAGTGTCCGTCATTTCATGAACATAAATCTATGAACAATACTTGGACTTCAATCATTATTCAATCAAATAACAAGATAAATTAATTAAACATTTGAATTCAAACAAACCGCAGCTAGGTGTTTAACACATTAATCACATATCCATATAAAGAATTTAGCCGCTAAACAAAACAAAGAAAAAAAATCAAGTCGATCGTACATACAAATCAATCTACATGGTCCCTAAGGGGGACGACTCCCCCCCCCCCTTTGTTTAATTTTTTTTCAATTGCAAATATTTTAAGAGTTTAGTGCAATTTATTGAAACTCCCCCCCCCTCTCCTTGTTTGAAAAAGATGCACTAAATTTTTCTCCTTTCGCCTAGTGAAAATAATTCCCCCCCCCCCCCTTTCAAAAAATTTCTGGCTCCGCCACAAAATAAGAAAATGCATAAATCATGTCCATATCTCAATGTTACTTACGTATAACAAGTCATTACTCAAATCTACACTAGGAGAGATTATTAAAATTACAAACAATATAAACATTTGGTAAAATATATGAATCATGTAAACAATCACAAATCAGATTCACAAAATTTAGCCAGTAAATTAGATCACAAAGTATAACAATTAAATATAATTAATAGGGGGAAAATCATACCAACAAGAGGCACATCACGAACATCAGCCTCTTGAGCAAAAATCTCAGCAGCCCCAGCCAGGTTCTTCCTCTTCATGTAGTCATAAATGTACAAGTCAAGCCTATCCCAAACAAGAACAAGAATGGAAATTCAAATTAAATCAAATCAACAAAAACACATATAAATGAGGAACAAAAAATGGATATCAAATACACAAAAAGTCACAAACACACACATGAAGTAAGTTAATTGAACCCAACCATTAAAAAAAATATTTTGAATGAACTTGCAACTGGAAAGAATGTCTGACCTGGAAACCAACAGATTCTTGGAAATTGAAGCGAAATTAGGGTTTCGATAACGGAGGAGATTGGGCGAAGGAGGTGAGAGATGAAGCATCAGCAGATCTGCGAATCAAACGTAGAGGAATGAGTGAATACAGATATTTGAACAGAAATTATACACAACTACAATCAAATTTCTCACCGTACTAGTAAGAAAGAAGAACCAACCTGATCGAAATGATATAATCAAAGCGCAATTTCGCGTCAAATTGGAGAGATCCGTCCTTTCTTCAAATGACCAGGAAATCGAGGGAATATTGGGGGAGTTTCGCTGTGTAAATCACGAAGGATTTCTTCGTCGTTCTTGTTCGCTGCCTCTTCTCTCTCTCCCCCAACGGAAATAAACCCTAATTTACTTGATTTGAGAGAGTTGAGACTGCGATTAATTTCAAAGGCGAGTTGAGGAGAACGAAATCGAAAGGATATTGTGCGTGGAGAAGGGTTTCACAGGAGGAGGAGGAGAGAGAGAGAGAAACCGATTAGGTTTAGGGGTGAGGGACGGCCGCTGGGTTTAATTTATACCTCACTTGCCGACGGATATTTCCTTCTGTAATTGTTAAATGTCCGTCTGTATTACCGACGGACCGCGTCCGTCGGTAAAATTCCGTCGGTAATTGATCAGTTTCTAGTAGTGACTAAGGCTGAAACCACATCAAAATACCCTAAAATTTCATAAGTGTTCTAATCAAGGAATGGCATAAGACTTAAATATTTAGAAGGGTTTCAACATGTAACAAACATCGCATGGTTGTAACATAGATCTCATGTGAACATAATCATGAACATAGGGCTTCACAAAATATCATACAAACAATTTGATTCAATTTTGAGAAATTACTAATTTAATTTAATCATATTAAACAAATCATCAACCTATATGTGATAAACAAATCTAATTAATTTATCATAAATCATGAACATGGTATATCTTATATACTTGCTTTTCACCAAAAACAAAACACATAAATCTAGATCTATTTCATATAGCATGGTAGCAAATATTCAAATTAAATCTAGCATGCAATTTCAATCCTAATCTTGGCAAGACAGGCTCTGATACCACTGTTGGGTTTTGGGGTTACAAACGCAGCGGAAGAACATAGAAATAACAACTAAACCCTAGCCCTCTGATCCGTCTAGCATGAAGAGATTAGAAAACCATGAAATAGAATTACATACCTCGAATGCGATGAAGTTTAACAAAGTAGATCTCAAAATTCAAGCCTTGAACTTTGATGTCGAATTGGATCTTCAAACTTCTCCTTGATCTTCAATGTGATGAATTGATCCAAGCCTTAGGTGATAATGTAACCACCCTCTAATGGTAATCCACACGCGAACAAAACAAGAACACCTTCTTGTTGGATTGCTAGATGATCCTCTTGATTATTGAATCAATATTCAATAATCAAAGCCAAAAACTATGGAACAATTTGGGACTTTTGATTCAAAATCAAAATCAAAATCTAGAGTTTCATAAACCTTGGATTATGATGTGTGAGAGAGAGAATTATGGCTGCAAAGAACTTATATTTATATCATATATAAACCCTAGTCAAAATAGGTTAGAAGTCCTTAGGAAGCCTAATCCAATCCGTCCAAGGAAACCGCGTTCTGACCTAAAACTGCCAAGGGCACGACTCGTGCTCCTAGGCACGAGTCATGCCATGAGTCATGCTAGGCAATACGAGTGATTCCAAGCCATTTTTCAGTCGTGTCACGCTTCGTGAAGAGAGTTGCACTCGTGCTGGATTTTGTTTGTTACGAGTCGTGACAAGAGTCAAGAGTCGTGCTTCCCCCAAAAGTCAACTGGTCGACGATTTTCCTTGAAATGCCAAAATGCAGTCGTTTACTGCTCCTGGCACGAGTCGTGCCCATGGGAACGAGTCGTGCCCTTCCCCAAAATATCCAGATTTAGCTCGAATCAAATTCTTTCTTTGTGTGTGACCCAAAATGAATTATATTATGTTGGAAGTGAGTCGAAACATCGACCTCACAAGACATAAGTGACTTCTAGCAAATCATTATGTCCACCCAATTAATATAACATCAAAGCTTGATTCCTCAAATAGATCCAATGTCATAATCCCTTTGTCCACGATGTCCAATTGAACATGAGTCATGGTCTATGTCAACTCATTCCGTTCAATGCTTTCTCGAATCCGAATATGTTGATAATCCAAATGCATTTGATCTTTATTAAATCACTTGAGTGTGGCCACACATTTCATCAACATCATTCATCGAGGGGCCCAAGCAAACATCTCTCTTCATAAGAGGAACAAATCCCTTCTTGACTTATCATTCTTCCCTACATGAGTCCAATCGTGCAAACATAGTCCTTATTGCTATCCTATTAAAGATAGTGTTAGATTATATCAAACACGATCTTATTCATGTGGAAGACGATGATAATCTCAGGTACGAAGGATTCAATAACACGACTGAACATAGCAAGAGTGTCGAGTTGAGCCAAGAGAGTAAAGCCCAATCCTCAAGCAATTATTGTCACCACGTTCTTAGTGGGCTAGGCCCAATTAATGCTAGGCCCATCAGTAGGATCAGTCGACCTAAGCTCATCGTCCGACCTGCGAGGTCCCGACCTAGCTTGGTCCGAATCTACGATCCAGATTCTATTTCGGGTACGGTCCAACCCTACCCACCAGTCAGGTCGACCTAATACCGACAGGCGACCTCGACCTACCAAGTGAGCGTCGACCTAAGGAAATAAGACACACGCACCACACCTTTCGTAGCTGGTTCCCTACAAATAAGGAGCCATTCAGGGGCACGTTCTCCAGACACGTAACTGTCCCTCAAATTACGCGATTCATGCAGTCCTACCAAAAATACCACCCTCATCAAAGCAACTATAAATACATAACCACTACAACGGTTTTGAGGTAACTGCAATTTTGTCATTTGAATATCTCTGTTCATTTACATTATTTGCTTTCGGAAATATCATACTTACTCTCACGCCCGAGGGTCTAAGCTGGAGATAAATCCGGCTAGTCGTGGGTTCTGATTTCAGGTCAAGGAGTCAAGTGATTGGTCCTGCCACGTGGAAGAAGATTGATAAGCACCTTTCATTCGGTATCAGTTTGGTTCCATTACCGGGAAGTGTGCATACTTGACCTCGAATGTTTTTTCAACCTATAACCATGGTCACTTCGGATGGACACGTCTCTGAGGCCTCAGACGAGCACAACGAAGGAAATACTAATGCTAATACCAATGCTGGAAATGCTAATCTGCCTCCTCCCCCTCCACCTCGACATCACGCTAGGGCGACTCGTTCCAACAGCGTTGCTGATGGCAGGGGTTTGCCAGATGGTAGGAGTAGAGACAAGCGGCCTACGGACGGGTAGGGAGCGCCGCCTCCTCCAAAACATCACACGGGCCGAATGGCTGCAGGGGACAGGGCAGGTCCCTCAACTAATCCCCTAAGCAAAAAGGAGATGCTGCTAGAGCGAGCTCAGATTCTAGCAGAGCTGATAGCGATGGAGGAGGAGTCGGAGCAGACTGACAGGAGGTCAGAGAGGGCAGCTCCCTCCCATGTTTCTAACAGGCAACGTGAAAGGAGTGTTAGGCAAGGTGGAAGTGCCCAGCAGAATGGTGATCAACAGATCGTTCCTCTAATTCGTACTCATATACCCGTCCCACCTGATGACTTGAGAAGTCACCTCAACACCAACTGGGAGCAGGAGGCTAAGTTTGAGCTGAGACGGCGAAGGGAGGCCGAGAGGAACAGACCCACCAGGACTGAAAGGTCGCAGTCCCACAGAGAGAATGGGCGCAGGTCGCCGCTTAGAGAGGATAGGCGTAGGTCGCCGCTTAGAGAGGATAGGCGCAGGTCGCCGCTTAGAGATGATAGGCGCAGGTCGCCAGTTCAGTCAGTGAGGTCACCTTCTCACAGGGATAGGAGAAGCAGAGAGATAACTCCTCCTAGGAGTGACAGGAACAGAGCCAACTCTGGGAGAGAACATCACCGTGAAGAAAGGCAAAGGTCAAACGATGTCTCCCATGCTAGGAACGAAAGGCCAGATTCTAGAGAATGGCTATTATGGAAGAAAAAATTTGAATAGTGGGAGGCCGATAAGAAGGAAGGTGCTGGAAAGGGCGAGCGAAATGATTTTGCTCTTCGTCCCTTGTCCAAGGAATTGCTCGATCGTCGACCTCCTCCAGGTTTCAGATTACCCGTCCTCGAAAAATATTCAGGTGCAACCAATGCCAAAAGCCATATACAACACTTAGAGGCTACCATGTGCTTTGTCTCTAATGAGGACGACATGATGTGTAAGGCACTTACTAGCACTTTAACTGGAGCAGCCCTTACTTGGTTCAATGGCTTGGCACCAGGTTGCATCTAGACTTGGTCTTATATGAGTACAAAGTTTCTTGATAGATTCTCGACAGCAGGAGCTCGTAAGATGAGAGTTACCGACTTGAACAACTTGGTGCAGGGAAAGAGTGAAAGCTCAATGAGCTATTACACCATGTTCAAGGAAATGGTCGACAAGATCGAGGAAGACCTCACGGACATGGAGGTAATCAACTATTTTATGAATGGAATTGCTTCTGCAGATTTGGATTACTAGCTAACAGTTCGAACAGTGACTACTCGGCAAGAGCTGTTCGAGAAGGCCTACAATGTAGCATTGGCCGAAGAAAGAAAAGAGAAGAAAAATGGGAAAGGCCCTAAGGCTGAGGTCGCTGATACTGATAAGAAGGACTTAGTCAAGAATGGGGGAAACAACAAGAATGGAAAGAATAGAACAAGGGCGACTAAGAAAGTGCTCGAAGCTTTCACTCCCTTAACAGTGAGTCGAACTGAAATAATGAATACGGTCGAGCTAGGCCCACCTACCCTAATGAACCCAGCAAATAAGTTCAGAAGGGATAACCGCAAATACTGCGAGTATCACAAAGATATGGGCCATACTACAGAGGATTGTATGAGTTTGAAGCGTATCATTCAGAGGATGGTTGATCAGGGAAGGCTCGATGCGTACGTAAAAAGGCCCCAAATAGGCGGTGATGAGCGACTTGCGGGTGGACATCAAGAGCCAAGGCAGCCTAGATTGAATTTAGGCGTTATTACAGAGCAAGCTAGTAACACTACCATCAAACACAAAATATTCCAGCTCAGCAAAGCACCTCATGTACCCCCAAGAAGCTATATCAGAGACGAGATGATTAGTTTCTATCCAAACGAGCTGGCAACCAATGTCGCAGCTAGAGAGCAAGTTCTCGTTATCCCAGGGTTAATAGATGGGTGTACGACGAGCAGACTCTTGATAAACACGGGGGCCTACAAGGATATCTTGTTTTACAAGATGTTCCAGGAGATGGGACTCTCAAATGAGCAGCTCGAGCGATATGATGGCAGATTGGAGGGCTTCACCAACCATCGGGTCGATGCCAAAGGACAGATTGAGTTGGATGTCGACATAGGCCAACACCCCTACAAGGCCGTCTCCAAGGTAAAATTTATTGTCATTGATGTGAATAGTGATTATGCTGCAATTCTTGGTATCCCTGGTCAGGTCACACTTGGAATGGTGGCCTCGATCCCCCATCAGCGAGTTAAGTTCTCGACGCTAGCTGGAGTAGGCTGTGAACGAAGCACAGCTCGAGAATATCTTGACCATGTCCTACGAACTAGGAAGAAGAGGGAACTAGAGATTGAGACTGCTGAGGGGTATTTGAAGATGTCAAAATAAGTTACCACAACTTCTAGACTATCTACAATCACCAGCGTGGAGGAGTCGACCTATCGCTCACATGACGAGGTCATGACTGAGTCGATACATCACTCTGAAGTCACCATGGTCGATCCAGATACAGTTATGGTCGACCAAGTCTGCATAGGTGAGCTATGCCTCCAGATCGACAATAACTCGGGGGCCACCACCAGTGAGGTCGTAGATGAGCTAGATGACATGATCGCTGAGGAAGCTCCGCACTTGGGGGTCGAAGAAAGACGGAGGGTTAGAGAAATCATCATCGAGACCCTGCAATTTAGAGATGGTCCGAAGCTAGAAGCTGTGGACGAGCTGGAAGCAGTGATCACAAACCCTTCCTATCCTGAGCAAAAGATTTAGATTGGGAAGAAGTTGTCGCTTGAGGAAAGATTGGAAATTGTCGAGCTACTCAAAGAAAGCAATGACGTTTTTGCTTGGTGAGTAGAGGACATGAAAGGGATCAAGGAGGAGGTCGTTGTTCACAGGCTAGAGGTTAACCCGACCATGAAACACAAAGCACAAAAACTTAGAAGCTTTGCTCATGACAAAGAGGAAGCCATAAAACCTGAGGTACAAAAACTCTTAAGTGCAGGTATCATAAAGGAGGCTACTCACACCACTTGGCTAGCCAATGTGGTCATGGTGAAGAAATCCAACGGCAAGAGGAGAATGTGCGTCGACTTCACCAACCATAATCTGGCTTGCCCGAAAGACAGCTATCCCCTACCTCGAATTGACAAGCTCGTTGATTCAATTGCTGGACATTCCACTCTCAGTTTTCTCGATGCCTATTCAGGCTATCATCAGATCAAGATGCATGAGGATGATATTGTGAAGACGGCATTTCAAGACGCTGGAGGCATCTATTGCTATAATATGATGCCATTCGGATTAAAGAAAGCAGGAGCGACGTACCAAAGGATGGTGAACAAGGTCTTTGCTTCACATATTGGACGAAACATGGAGGCTTATGTCGAAGATATGGTTATCAAAACGAAGACCGGACGTCACGTAGTCGACCTAAAGGAAATGTTCGCCAATCTACGAGCAAACGACATGAAGCTTAATCCGAGCAAATGTGTATTTCGGGTAGCAGCTGGCAAATTCCTTGGTTTCATGGTGTCACAGTGAGGAATAGAAGCCAATCCAGAGAAGATCAAGGCTCTAGTTGACATGCAAGAGCCCACTAGTATCAAGGAGATGCAGCGACATAACGGTAGGGTAGCAGCCCTAGGTCACTTCATAGCCAAGTCGGCAGAAAGATCTCTCCCCTTCTTCAAATCACTGAGGGGGATGAATAATTTCGAGTGAACGGCCGAATGTCATTTGTCATTCCAACAGCTCAAGGATTACCTCGCTACTTCTCCTTTATTAAGCAGCCCGACTATTGGGGAGACTTTGTACGTGTATCTGTCTGTGGTAGATCAATCAGTAGCAGCCGTTCTAGTTCGAGAGGAAGAGGGGCTTCAGAAGCCCGTGTATTATGTTAGCAAGGCTCTATCAGATGTTGAAGGCAGATATTACAATGCAGAGAAGGTCGCCTATGCCTTAGTAGTAGCCTCAAGGAAGCTAAGAGCCTATTTCTTGGCTTACCCCATTGTGGTGCTCACAAATGCACCTTTGAAAAAGATTCTACACAAGCCGAAGAGTTCAGGTCGTCTACTCAATTGGTCAATTGCTCTCACAGAGTTTGACATCGAGTATCGACCTCGAAAGGCATTGAAGGCTCAAGCCTTAGCTGATTTCTTGGTCGAGCTGACATTCACCAATGAAGATAGCGAGGTGCGAGTTCAAAAGGAGAAAGCTAAGGGAAAGGAGCAAGAGTCCCAGCCCGTCACTTGTCTACCCGACGACTGCTGGAAGGTTTACTCAGATGGGTCAGCAACGAAGAATGTTAGTGGAGCTGGGATAGTACTGATCGAACCAGAGTTTGGGACAGTCTATGAGGAAGCGTTGAGGTTCAAGTTTGAGGCCTCCAACAACCATGCAGAGCACGAAGCTTTGGTAGCAGCCATCGAGTATGCAAAATGCTTTGGTGCGACCAAAATTATGGCATATTGTGATTCCTAGCTGATAGTCAACCAGGTCAGAGGGGAGTATGAGGTGCTGAACTCTACTTTGATCAAATACTGCGACCTGGTAAAGGAGCTGGTAAAAGACTTAGATTTTTGGGAAATTAAGAGGATTGGTCGAGAAGACAATGAATTGGCCAACTTGCTCTCGAAATTGGCCACTACAGAGGAGCCACATGATGAACCTGTCTCCTACCTCAAGAATCCAGCATATGAAAGGGTCAAAATTCAATGCGTAGAAGACCCCTTGAGAAATTGGGTTTATGACAAGTGTTGGATCGAGGAAATGAAGGCATACTTGGATACAGGCGAGCTCCCTGAGGATGAGAAGAAAGCTCGAGCTATCAAAAAGAAGGCTCCGAGATATGTTATTCAAGGAGACATGCTATTCAGAAGATCGTACACTAGGCCATTGTTGAAGTGCATTCACCCCCAAGAGATCACTCAGTTAATGCACGAGGTCCATAGCGGAGTTTGCGGTGGACACCCGGGGGCCAGAACTTTGGCCGACAAACTGATTACGTTGGGTTATTACTGGCCACACGTGAGAGCTAACTCTCACGACTTTATTCAGCAATGCGACCAGTGTCAAAGGTTTGCCAACCTGCCTCATCTGCCTACAACGGAGCAAACTCCAGTGATCGCTGCCTGGCCGTTTGATATATGGGGTGTCGACTTGATTGGACCCTTCCCCTCCCCCCCCCCCCGCACGGGGAAACTGCAAGTATGTGATCGTGGCTATTGATTACTTCACAAAGTGGGTCGAAGCCAAACCTTTTGCCAGAATTACAGAGGAAAATGCCATCAATTTCATTCATGATTTCATCTGGTGTCGATTTGGAATCCCTCGAGCTATAGTATCAGATAACGGCCTACAATTCTCCCGGGCTTTCGAAGAGGAAATGAATAGAGTAGGGATAAAGCATTGGCAATCATCTGTCGCCTATCCTCAAGGCAATGGGCAAGCTGAAGCAGCAAATAAACTCGTCCTATTTTCACTTAAGACGGGCTTGGTTGGTCGACGTAGTACCTGGTTGGACGAGCTCCCCCTTGCTCTTTGGGCAGTTCGCACATCCCCTCGGGGGCCTACGGGGGAAACCCCATTCGCTCTTACATATGGGTCGGAGGCCATGGCGCCAGCCGAGCTGCGATTTCCTACAGCAAGAGTGGTCTTCTTCGATCAAGAGCAAAACGACACCAACATATTGATCGACTTGGATTTGATTGACGAGAAGCGAGACACAGCCTACTTACAAATGGTCAACTAAAAACAGAGGACAAAGAGTTACCATGATAAGAAAGTGAAGACGAGATTATTCCAAGTAGGCGACCACGTGCTAAGAAAGATCGAGGCAACAGGAAGGAGAACCCAACATAACAAGTTATCTCCCAACTGGGAAGGTCCCTTCATTGTTACTCGAATCATTAAAGAGGGAACTTACATGATTGCTCACCCAGGTGGTGAAGAGTTGAAGCTCCCGTGGCACGCTACTCATCTTATCAAGTACTACTTCTAGTCCAGCCATCTAGTTCAGCTTAAAAGATTAATTTAGTTTTAGTTTTAGCTCTCCACTTTTGATGTAAGCATGCTTCTACTTCAATAAAAGTTGTTGTTCTATTCAACCCAACATTGTGTTACACTTCATCTTAATGTCAACAGACTCGATTCTTAATTAGTCTCGTTCTAACAAGCTCGATTCTTAATCAGCTTCGTTCATTCAACAAATCTGACTCTTAGTCGACTTCGTTCTAACAAACTCGATTCTTAATCAGCTTCGTTCATTCAACAAGTCCGACTCTTAGTTGACTTCGTTCTAACAAGCTCGATTCTTAATCAGCTTCGAGTCCGACTCTTAGTCGACTTCATTCTAACAAGCTCGATTCTTAATCAGCTTCGTTCATTCAACGAGACCGACTCTTAGTCGACTTCATTCTAACGAGCTCGACTCTTAGTCAGCTTCGTTCATTTAACAGGTCCGAAATCTAGGTCGACCTCGTGCTGATAAGCTCGACCTTTGGTCAGCTTCGCTCTCTTAAATAGGATCGACTCTTAGTCAATCTCGTTTGAAGAAATTATACAAGTCCAAAGTCGATTGAATTAATCAGTCCGACTAAAAGCCTATAGCAACTCGTCTGTTCTATTAAAATCTAGCTTGACATTCAAGACAAATGGTTTGATCAAAGAAAAATAGATTGAAGCAAAAGTCAGCTGCGATTAAATAGGACTAATTCCTGCAAAGCGGGCCAGGACTTAAGCAAGTAAAAGTTACGAGTTAGTATGCCTCCAAAAAATCTGGGCCAAGGCATCCACACATACGCAAAACAAAAGCAAAAAATTGTTTGGAACTTGTTCATTAGAACATCATTCAAAGCAAAATCAAGAGTCTTGCCAGCGTCAGCCTGACCGCTAGTAGCAGCTCGACCCTCTCCCTCTTCTTCTTGTTGCTGGGGCCTATGAATTTACCCGAGTCTGAGAAGACATGTGGAGTAGGTTCGTCATCTTCATCCATGTCTTCTGCATCTCTTGGAGAACCACGTCAAAGTTTCTGGGAGCTAAGGGAGGAGCAGTCCATGGTTCGCAGCCATCTTCTTCATCTTGCTGGGCAATAAAAGATAGATCATTGTCTGTGTAAGGAACTACCAAGTGACCACCCCGCGCAACCATGTCGTATTGAGCTTCTGAGGCCCACCGAGCTAGTTTCTCAAGGGAGACATCGGCAGTTGAATCTACAAGAGCTCGACGGGCCATGTGGCGTTTACCCACGTCGAGAAAATCCTTCGCCTTATCAACTATGGCATTGTAGTAGTCGTCCCCATCCTTGAACTTCTCAACAGCTGCCTTAGAAGCGGTTTGAAGCTCCTCTTTCCATTTGGCCCTAGCTGCGTTATGCTCCTCATTCAGCTCTGTCAAAAATGAATCCCTCTCTTTGAGGACCTGGGTGATGGTCACCAATTCCTTCTTAGTCGCCTCATGCGCCAGGCGCTCAGCATCCCTCTCTGCCTTCACCTCGCCAATCTTGGTCTCTGTAGCTGTAAGGTCCTCTAAAGCTTTGTCCTTATCCACCAAGGCCTTCTGCTTAACCATCTCCAGAGCATCAAAGGAGTTATCCAGGTCGTTGTACTTCTCCCTCAACTCAGACAACTCTTGAGACTTCTTAGAATATTGGCTCATAGCTTGCCTTTCCCTCTCAATGGAGGCCCTCCAAGAGCTTTAGGTTTGCTCCACCATAGTAAGAGATTGCATTGAAGAAAATTATTAAGGTGTTAGCTAGATAAAGACTCAGAAACTGAAGTGACGATCTCAAAGAATAAGCGACCCAACAGATAGGTAGAATAAAAGCTTACCTCACCCTGCACCAAGCCAGATCAAGCAGAGAACTCCTATGGGGTCATCCCCTTATCTGCAAAATGGACAAGCAGGTCGACGTCTATTGCCCTCCTTACCAAAACTTGACCAAGGCTCAACTTTGGGAAGCGGCGGATCATGCTATTGACCCCTCTGAGGGGAGGCACATCACTTAGTCTCCTTATCCGATCCTCAATGGACTCTTGGTTAGTGGGAGAGGAGATAGGAGGAGGAAGTTGGCTCGGGGAAACAGCTTTTCCCTTCTCAGTTCTTGATCTCTTCTTCGATTCAAGGGACGATCATCCTCCTCGGCAATGGCATCATCATCAATGTTCACAACATTTAAAGGGCTAGCCCCAGTAGTCCCAGCACCAGAGGTCGCAGCATTAGTCTTAAGGGTTGGATCGGAGCTTGGGTTTGGTCTAATCGACCTATTGGACTCATCGCCCTCTTCAGTCACATCCCTGGCTTGGCTACCACTCTCCAAGGGATCCTCCGACACAAACTCCTCCATCGGCACCATCCCAGCATTATCTTTAGACATCAAGTTATTCCGTCTCTCAGCTTCTCTCTCTCTCTCTGTTAGCTCGAGCATTGGCGGCACCGTGAGCTTTCTTAGCTTTCTTCTTGTCTGACACTCAAACTATGCACACCATATTCGCTTCTTATTCAGGGGTCAGAACTGCACCAAAACCAAGACAACAAAAGGTTAGATCGATAGATAAGAGTTCTACATACGAGCTACGAGTTCTATGTACGAGCTAGTTATGTACGAGCTGCGAGTTCTACATGCATGCTAACAATTGACGAGTTAAGAGTTGCACATATAAGCCAAACTATTTCTATGTACGAGCAACAAGTTCTACATACAAGCAAGTAATAGGCGATTAAAGAAATAAAGATGAGTAAACTCTTACCACCAACATGCTCCCCATTGTCCTTACAGTAGTTGGTCGTCCTTTGGCAAAATTGGCACTTCTCCTCGAATCTACCCAAGGCATGGGTAACCCAATCAGGATATATCGTGCCCCTATTAATAGGCACCAGAGGCAACACTTCGCCCTCACCAGCCATCATCCCAGCTTGGATGTAATTATACTTGGTGGTCCCCAGGGTTTCCCAACTAATAGGTCCCTTATCAGCCAACTGGCACAGTCTCTTATACAGATCAAAGTGCCAATGTCGCTCCCAATAATTCTCCTCTTCTACAACCTCTGTTTCAGCGTTGGGTAGAGGGAATTCCCATCCTAATCTACTATCCACTACTACAACTTGGGAGTTCCACCCACTCGCCTTGCTGGGAAGGTTCATAAACAGTTTGGGGGAGTTGGGTTTAGAAGGGGTGCTGATTCCCATATTAGTTTTACCAAACTTAACACTGAAGAATTCTTTAAAGACACTCTTGCAAGGCTCATATCCCAGAAACCTACATACCATGGCAAAACACACCAGGACCCTACAAGTGTTAGCTCCCAGCTGGAGAGGTAAAGCATTCGTACACTCCAAGAATTCATTGATGAAGGGGTCAAGTGGCAACCTCAGGCCAGCTTCGAATTGGCCGTAGAAGAAAGCTACCCTAGTGGCATCCTTAGTAAACGTACTTCAAAATCGTGCCATAAACTCCTTCTTACTTTGGATGGTCACCCTAAATTCCTCCCTATTTACCTCACAGAAGTCATAGATCATGGCATAGCGAGACTCCAAATTCTTCTTCCCTCTCATTGGTCTCTGAGGGACATAGCCCCTTTCATTCCTCCCCGGTACAGCCAAGGAGTTGAACGCATCCACAACCTGGGACTTGAGGAGGTAGATGCTGTAGCTCCTTCCTGAGCTGCCATATTTGTACAAGAAGAAGAGGAAGCAGGGGAGTCAGACCAATGATCACATTCAGGAGACCTACCTAGGGGCGACCTACCAAATGGTTACCTAGACTCCCCTGGAAAACCTTTCATATTCCTAAGGAAGGAGGGTTTACTGGCATCCCTAACATAAAATAGTGATATGTGGCCAAGCAATTCATGGAAGAGATGAAAGGAGACAACATTTGAGTCGTCAATTATCAATTCACCTACGTCTTCTCCTATGGGCAGTCCAATTTCACTAAAATTCAGCCCCCACCTTATCAAGATGGAGGCACACTCATTCAAGGACATCTCTCTCCACTCTCCGTTTATATGTTTGTACACTCGATGGTTCACAGTGCAATACCCATACCAAGCTCCTGCTCACTACTGAAGGTTCTAGCCATGGCGAAATCAAAAACAAAGAAGAAATTAAAACCCTAATACAAGAAGACGAGTTTATTAGTTTCGCAAGAAAAATTGTTGCAGAAATCAAGGGTTCAGTTTAAATTAGCTGCCGTTTCATCGCCTTCGCCGGAGTTATGCAAGAATTTGGAGAGAGTAAAAGTTTGAAAAGGAAAAGGATTTGGGTATTTATATTTTCCGAAATTGAGAAGGAAAAAGAAAAATTCAAAAGTTATTTTCCTAATTAATTGAGAAAAATAGTTTCCAAGGCGGTTTTCCAAACGTCAAAATAGTAATGATTGCGAAATACGGCGCTCTTCCAGATCTGGCCGTTCGTTGTAAACGTCCAGGATTGAGCCACGTCACCTTTGGTCGATTAAACCTCAAATCAAGCATCGACATGTGAGTTATTGTAAGCTTCATCAGAATTTATTTAACTTCCTGGTCGACAAAGTCAACTCAGAAAGTTGGGGGCCACTGAACATACCAAAAGTGTCGAGTTGAGCCAAGCGAGTAAAGCCCAATCCTCAATCAATTATTGTCACCACGTTCTCAGTGGGCTAGACCCAATTAATGCTAGGCCCATCAGTAGGATCAGTCGACCTAAGCTCATCGTCCGACCTGCGAGGTCTCGACCTAGCTTGGTTCGACTCTACGATCCAGATTCTATTTCGGGTACGGTCCAACCCTACCCACCAGTCAGGTCGACCTAATACCAACAGGCGACCTCGACCTACCAAGTAAGCGTCAACCTAAGGAAATAAGACGTACGCACCACACCTTCCGTAACTAGTTCCCTACAAATCAGGAGCCATTCAAGGGCACGTTCTCCAGACACGTAAATGTCCCTCAAATTACGAGATTCATGCAGTTCTACCAAAAATATCACCCTCATCAAAGCAACTATAAATACATAACCAGTACAACGGTTTTGAGGTAACTGCAATTTTGTCATTTGAATATCTTTGTTCATTTACATAATTTGCTTTCCGAAATATCATACTTACTCTCACGCCCGAGGGTCTAAGCCGGAGACAAATCCGGCTAGTCGTGGGTTCTGATTTCAGATCAAGGAGTCAATATAATAAACATGCAAAACATATAATGAACAGAATAAACATGCTCTATAATAAATAATAAAGATGATACATAACGGTTCAAGTTAAACATACACTACAACAAAAAAGGGCTTTGACAACGTTTAAAAAACGTTGTTAAAGACCTTTGCGGAGATAGAACATATTCAGTACATTCAGATTGGCCTCCACCAGCCTCCACCAAAATGATGCATCACAATGTACCTATAAGTTAAAATATTCAATAAAATTAGAACAAGATAGTGTAATAATTACATTAATAAGTTTTGTGCCATAAGTTTCTATTTTAGAAAAAAAAATAACAAAGCAGGTACATACCGTTATCTTACAACAGTTTTCCAAGCAAAACCACCCAACCAACCTGAATTGCGGAGATAGAACATATTCAGTACATGCTACAAATTTATTTTAAAAACAAAAAAAAAATATTATGAGCATTCAATCTAACCAAAACAGCACAACCTAACTAAAATGACTACTAATGGTTGAAGATCGGTTGGACTATTACTGCTAGCTAAAATTAATAAACTGTGAAACCAACTTAATGAAATAAAGGGAACAGCGAGAAGACACAAGTTGTTATATCTGAATCATACATAGACGCAAAATATATTCTTCACGGAGTGAAACTAAAAGGGTAATGCAAAATAAGATATCTCTGAAATTTAGCAGTCAATCACTAAAGATGAACTTAGAGTAATGAAGTTATTCGGAGGTTCACATAGTCCGAGAACTTACATGATGCCGAATAGGCTTAGAGAATAGAATGACCGAACGATAGAACAAGAATCAATTTCGAAAGCCAAAGCTTTTCTTTTTCTATTTCATAAAATCAAAGTCTAATTTTCGGAATTACACAAAGCCCTATTTTTATATGACTCCTAAGACTTGAAAAACAAGTCAAAACTCTTCTAAAAATATGCCTAATATATATGGTAACCTAATAGACTATTATTTCATCAAAATAAAGTCCTAATATACTTCTAATACATAAAATACTATCAATCTAATATTAAATCCGAAAATACAAAAAAAAATAATAAAATATATAATAAATAATAAAACTTAAAACTATTTTTATTTTCGATCTCCTTGCTTATCCCGCTTGATCAACTTGTGTGTTATTATACTGTATCATTCTCTCCTTCTTAGAAAAAATTCGACCTCGAATTTTGGTTGTTGTGCTGAAAAATACCTTACAAAATTCACCCTTCAACCGCAGACGAACACTACAAGGAAAATCGGATTTAGCTACAGCAAATTCCGTAGCTAAAATAAAGATTCCGTAGCTAAATCGTGTTTAGCTACGGATTTATTTCGTAGCTATTCCGTGGGTGCAGGTTCGTCGCTAAATTGGGCGTCGCTGTTTTGTAGCTAATTTAGAGACGGATGTGTCCGTCTCTAATTTAGAGACAGATATGGCCGTCTCTAAATTAGAGACAGATATGTCCGTCTCTAAATTAGAGACAGATATGTCCGTCTCTAAATCAGCTACAGATATGACCGTCTACGGATTAGCGACAGATTTTCCGTCTCTATTTAATTCGTCATTTTATTTTCGAACCATTTTAGCGACGGATATTTCCGTCGCTAAATTGATATTTTAAAAAAAAAATTAATACATATTTAAAAAATAAATATTAATATATTTTAAATATATATATATATATATATATATATATATATATATATATTAAAATATTTAAATATATATTAAATCAGTCCCTTAATTTAATTATTTTCATACAAGTCCCTTAACTTTATTATTATCAAATCAGTCCCCTAAATTTCTTTTATACTCAAATAGTCCTCACAACTTCCACCACCAATCACCACCAGCAACCACCGGCGACCAATCAACCAACGAATCTGAAAAAATACAAATTACCATACTAGGTTTCCAAAATATTGAATCTTTACAAAATCACCAAAAAAATCAAAATCAAAATCCAACCAAACCGAAATCTGAGTTTCCAAGGCAAAATCGAAATCAAAACACCAAAATCTGGGTATATAAATCACAAGCAAACCCAAATAAGATCCGGGTTTTGATTTAGATCAAGAGAGAGAGAGAGAGAGAGAGAGAGAGAGTTTACAACCATTGACGAATTGAACAGCCATAGCCCTCGCCGGAAATCCTTTGCTTCAAATGCTCTGTTCGGATTGATAATGTCGCCGGCCGGAAAATAGAGAGGGAGGCGTATTGTGAGTGACGGAGGGCGAAGGAAATGGAGAAAGAGAGAGAGTGACGGTGGGCGAAGATGACCGTGGCTGTGGTGGTGTCGGAGGACGACGACGGAGGCTGAAGAGACAGTGAGGGAGACGGCGGAGGCTGAGACGGTGAGAGAGAGAGGAAAGGGTGCCGGCGTTGCAGAGGTTTTTTCAAATGAAGAGAGAGAGAGAGAGAGAAATGAGGAGAGAAATAGAGAGAGGGAGGGAGTAAGTGGGTTTGTTTAAAATATTTTGGGCCTTTGGATTGAATGGATTGAAGGGTCAGATCTTGCTTGGCTCTCAATCCCCGTGAAATTTTTAAATCCAATCAAACAATCCCACATCTCATACTTATATTTATTTCACACTATATTATACACTAATTAAAATATTTATGCCTAATATTAAAAATAATAATATTTATTATTAATAATATTTATTACTAAATTATTAATTATATAATTGATTAATTAATTAATATTAATATAAAGTATATAAACAATAATAATATTAATACAAGTATTAATAATAACTAGTAATTTTTATTATTTTTTATTGAATAGGAAAAAATATTTCAAATTTTTTTTATTACTGAAATTTACAAAAAGTTATCTAAAATATTTACATGCTTTTATTTGATTTACCCAAAATTTTATTTATAGTAGTTATAGTAGTATGCCTAATATCAAAAATAATAACATTATCATATAATTAGTAATAATTCTTAATAATAAGACTAATAATGATTTTGTTGTTAATTATTCAAATATATAATTGAATATATTAATAATTATTATTATATAATTAATAATAATATTAATAATAACTAGTAATAATACATAATATCAAAAATAATAATGTTATTAAATAATAATGTTATTAATTAATAATAAGTCTAATAATGATGTTATTGTGAAAATGGTATACGGCTACCTCGTTTATTTTTTTTTAATTTTTTTCTACATTCTAAATGACATTTAAAGTGTTTTTCATATTTATGACATTCCTCAAAATCCAAATGGAAATTGAGTTACAAATATGTGCCATTATTTAGGGTTTTTAGGGTTTTATGTGTCCCGATATTGTGAAAATGGTATACGGCTACCTCGTTTATTTTTTTTAATTTTTTTCTACATTCTAAATGACATTTAAAGTGTTTTTCATCTTTATGACTTTCCTCAAAATCCAAATGGAAATTGAGTTACAAATATGTGCCATTATTTAGGGTTTTTAGGGTTTTATGTGTCCCGATCTTGTGAAAATGGTATACGGCTACCTCGTTTATTTTTTTTTAATTTTTTTATACATAGTAAATGACATTTAAAGTGTTTTTCATCTATATGACTTTCCTCAAAATCCAAATGGAAATTGAGTTACAAATATGTGCCATTATTTAGGGTTTTAAGGAATGTGTCCCGATCTTGTGAAAATGGTATACGGCTACCTCGTTTATTTTTTTTTTTAATTTTTTTCTACATTCTAAATGACATTTAAAGTGTTTTTCAACTTTATGACTTACCTCAAAATCCAAATGGAAATTGAGTTACAAATATGTGCCATTATTTAGGGTTTTTAGGGTTTTAAGTGTCCCGATCTTGTGAAAATGGTATACGGCTACCTCGTTTATTTTTTTTTAATTTTTTTCTACATTGTAAATGATATTTAATGTAACGACCCTAACCCTAGGCACTATTTTAGTATCATATTATATGCTTTTAATATTATTATTAATTTTATGTGTTCATTTATGTCTTTAATTTCTTATATTAAGATGAGATGGTTGGGAAATAATTTAAAATCTTAGGATTGCAAGGAAAATAAAATAAAGCATCTTGGGGGAAGTATAATAATAGAAAATGGATAAAATATGAAATGAGGTTAAAGTATGTAGGATAAAGAATTGGAGTAGGGGGTTAGTTTTACTACTCTAGAACTTGGGAGGATTTAATTGAAAAAGATTGAAAACCTTTAATTATTTGGCATGGGGGGCCATACTCCCTCTTTTCCTCTCCTTACTTCAATTAGTCAATCCCTCCCCATACCTCTCCATATTTTTCCCTCACCCTTCATTAACCTCCCCATTTTCTTATTCATCATCTTCTTCCTTCTCAAAATATCCATGGAAACTCTCTCTCCATGCTTTTCCTTCCAAAATTTCTAATAAATCCAATTCTTCTCCATTTGATGATCCGGGTGTACTTTTGTGTTCGGGGAGAAGAGGGGAGCACATCAAGCTAAGAAAATCTTCATTCCATCTCATATTTGCTAAGTAAGTTATTATGACTTCCTTTTAATAATTGTTCACTTTATGTGTTATTTAATATGTTGTTGAAAGAAAAGGATTTTGGGTATTTTTGAATAATGTTATTTGGGTTTAAATGGTTTAATCAAGGTTGAAATGATTTTAGTTGTAAAATGGTGATCTAAGATTGAATTGAAGGAGGAATGGTATAGAGTAATTATGAATGTTAATGAATTAAGAGTAAGTATTAAATTTGGGTTTTGGCCAATTTTCTAGAATAAAGTGAGTGAGGAAAATGATTAGTATTGTGTTATGGAGTTATTGTTTGAAGTGATGTCCATCTTACTTTGATTGAGGAATATTATGAGCATAATTAAATTGGGTGGAAGGAAGTAGAAGAGGATTTAGTATATTTTAATGATGTAAGTGTTATGACCTTCTTTTATAACTAGTTTATGAAATGCTTGGTTTTGTTATTTTATTATTATTGTTGTTGTGGATGATTAGCTCATTTTCTTGGAGTTGAGAAATGGAGTAATGACCTAGAAATATGTTTTGTTTATGAAAGTGATAAAGAGTGGAAGAAAAGGGGTTGAGTTAGATTAAGAATGTAAACTAGAAATATGGTGGTGAACTAAGTAGGAAATCAAATGATAAGTAACCTAGGTTATGCTACTTTGGGTTGAAATGATTTAGGATGAGGTTGTAAAGTTAGCATCCCTTTTATATTTACAATTTTGAAGGAGCTTGGCTTGGGATTTTGGTCAACTGCAGATTTCAGGAAATGAGTCTTGGGCGGTCGCCCATGGGGGCTTGAGCGGCCGCCCATCAATCCAGTCTTTGGGCCTTCAGCATTTCAATCTTGGGCGGTCGCCCATTGGGACGTGTGCGGCCGCCCATCACCACAGAAGTTATACCCCTTTTGAAACCTTCTTGGGCGGTCGCCCATGGTGACTTGGGCGGTCGCCCATGTCACCAGAATCTTCCCAGTTTCCTTTCTTGCTGATTTTCACTAATAACCTCGTGGCATGACTCCCAACCATTATAAATTAGTAGAACCTAATCCAACCCGGATATGAATTAATCCTTTTTAACCTAGGTTAAGGTAGAATTCCTTGGCTAGGCCATGATGTCTTATTTGGTCATAGTGGAATTTTGGGAGTAGTTAAATATTGTTCAGAAAATGGTTGATAAGCTTGATTCGCGACTTCATCAAAGTGGTTCAAACTTGGGAAGTAGATCTTGAACTTTTATTAAGATTATTCCCGGTTGAGTAATAACTTCGTAGGAATTGTTTATGGTTCAGGGTGGCCTTACTTGCTCCCATACCCTTGGTGATTAATTTGAATAGTGTAGAAACTATAAGTTACACTATTGCGTTAGTTGGAAATGTATATGTATTACATCGTTGTATTGTATCCCAGTGTGGATTATTTGGCACATTGTTATACAGTAGCTCTAGTGTGGATTAATTGGTATATTGGTATATTGTATTCCAATTGTGGATTATCTGGCATATTGTATCCCAAATGTGGATTATTCGGTTATGTTGTTACATTACTTGAATTCATATTCATTGATGGTATTATGCATAGTGTATTAAATGAAGGTTACACTATAGTATTGATTTAACATGAGTATACATTACCATGTTATTATATTCTTATCCCTTTTGTGGATTTATTTCAAGTATCTATTATATGCTTGAACGTGTTATATGTGATTCGGGGGTATAATTAAATTCAATCAATTATTGATTTGTTCTACAAGTGATTGAAGGTTCATCATACTCCGGACCGGCCCCTCCGTACCTTTGGCCACAGATTGGGTGTGCAATAGGCCAGATTGAGCCAAAAGCCTTACAAATTCGCGCGCGATTTTGGTGACTAGGTGGAATGCTTCTGTATTAAGCCAAAAGCTTTACAGATAGCGGCGATATTATATGGTACTCTTATTAATGGGTCATATAAGTATCTGATTTTCTTATATGGATCTCTGGAGTATGAGTCCTATAAGCGGTGAATGTGCATGGAGGCAGTTCACCAAAGAGAGGAGTTTAACTCCCACGTTGTACGACTTATTGTTCAGACGGGAAAGGTAAAATGAGGTAACGTAAGGTGTTTACCGCTTTAATAATGTGCTATGTGTAACCATGCTATGTGTTGCATCTTGTTTGGCATCTTGCTGCATTCATAATAGCTTATTGAGATTTATTCTCACTCCTTCCCTTTTACTGTTTTAGATTGTGCTGAGACAGGTGACCTGAATCAGTGAGGCCGGGGATAAGAGTGTGGACTCTTGCTTTTGAGACTTGTCAGGATAGGTATATGAGTGGGTTGTCGGGAGTCCTATTAAACTATTACTCTTTTATAAGTTGTATGGAAAACTCTTTTGTTAAACAATGTTAATTAGGGTTTTCAATGTAATTAATCAAGTTATGGTTTATTGGAATGTTTATTTAATTTCCTCCGAGTGGAGATATTATCAGTTGATTTTAAATTGGAAGTTTGATGAATTGGTTTTCTTTTAAATGTGAAATAAAAGAAGTAGTTTTAAAAAAAAAAATGAAGATGGGATTTCTTAGTTTGGGCTTCTCAAGTTCGGGACACGTGTTAGGTCCCGGGTTGGGGTGCTAACAGTTGGTATCAGAGCTTAGTTTAGAGGTCAAGGGTAGATGTCTAAACTAAGGGGGAATGTGTGGTAATTGACGCCGAGTGTTTAATGCAGGAGTTCGTTCTAATGGCCGGAAGCAATGATGATCAGCGAAAGGTTCTAGAAAATGAAGGAAATATGGGTATAGGCGGAATTCAGAATGAAGAGATGATGAAATTATTCAGGATGTTTGTACAGAATATGGAGACTAGAGGATCAATTCCGAATCAACCTGAGGGATGTCAAAGTGATGAATTGGAAAGGTTTGTGAAGATGAATCCACCGAGTTTTAATGGATATCCGGATCCGTTAAGGGCAGAAAAATGGTTAGCAGAAATGAACAAAATCTTTGAAGTTATGGAGAGTTGCAACGAAGAGAAAGTTGGATATGTCGTTTTCAAACTTGAGGGTCCAAATTGATCAATGTGGCAGATTTTGAAGGGAAGTTGGGAGCGGGATCATACACCCCAGACTTGGGATAATTTCACTCAGCAGTTCGAGGATTATTTCATTTCAATGGTTACACGGGATAAGAAGGAGATTGAATTCTTAGGACTAAAACAAGGGAACATGACGGTGAATCAGTATTCAGTCCGGTTTGAGGAATTAGCTAGGTGTTGCCCTCATTTGGTATCGCATGAAGCGAGAAGAGTTCATAGGTTTGTAAAAGGTTTGAGGATTGAGTTCAGGAAGAAATTAGTGATTGATAGCTTCACCAATTATCAGACAGCCATAGATAGAGCATATAAGATCGAGAATAGCATTGAGGAAAATAGTGGAAAATCGGAAGGTGGGATTAGAAATAAACCAAAGTATCTAGGACAAGGATTCAAAATCACTAGAGAACAGCCAAGGGCTTTAACTTCAGGAAGTGCGAGAGGGAACTTGTTGTAGCTTCTTCGTCTAGGCCAATATCCAAACAAGATGTGGATGATTTGTAAATTTTGCAAGAAGGTTGGACATACCGAAGTTCTGTGTTGGAGTAAGCAAGGCAAGTGTATTAATTGTGGAGCAATGGGACACTTTAGGAGGAATTGCCCAAGGTTGCAGCGGGGACGAGCTTCAGGCAGCAGTCAGCAAGGTGGACGACAAAGAGGTAGTACCAAAAGAGATAACGAAGGGGAACCAAAAAAGAAGGTCTATGGTCGAGTATGTGTTTCGGGTCCAGGAGAGATAGAACCCTCAGAGGTCACTAGAGGTATATTCCCTGTCTCAGGAGTTAGGGGTCATATTTTTATAGATCCTGTTTCATATCATTATGTGTGACATAGCATTGTGCATCTATGTGGCATACATTGCTTGAGATTGTCTTATGTGATAGAGGTTTCTGCTCTTATAAGAGAGTACCTCGAACCTTCTTTGGTTTACCACGATGGTGATGTGGTCATGGCTGAGCATGTATTGCCAGTTGATTTGGTATGACTATCAATTTACGATTTTGAGATATACTTGACCTGGATGGGTAAGTAGTTGTTGTGCATTGGTAGACTATCATGAAAAGTGAGTCTCCTTTTCTATGCCTAATTTATTTATATAGGTATTTGATACAGATAAACCTCAGGTGGTAATCTTATTATATAAGCATTAAAGGCAGAAAGTTTGGTTAAAAGTGTGAAGGGTATTTGGTATGTGTTAGACTTGCATAAATGGTCTTTCCAGAAATTTTACGTGCTAGTTGTGAGTAGATGGTAATTGTGTTTCCATCAAAGTATCTCATGTGTTGATTCTAAGTATGATAATCAGAATTTTAATCCTTATCTTGACGGCTTTATGATAGTTGTGATTGATGACCTCTTTGTTTATTTAAAGTTACGAGTGGATCATGAAGATCATTTGAGAGTTGTGTTGTTTGCCTTTAGTGGGAATCCATCATTTGAGAAGTTTAGCAATTGTGAGTTGACTCGAAAAGATTTCAAATTTCGGGTTCTATAGTCTTAGGCTTGTGTATTACCATGGATCTTACGAGGATTGAGTCCGTGATCTTTGAGTTGGCAAGTGCTACCGAAGGAATTTTTAGGGAATTCTTGAGAATTGTAAAATCGTTGCTTTAGCTAACTCTAAAGGATATATAAATGGTGTAGAATGTAATAAGGATGAATCATATTGATAAGATGGAGAATAGATTGACTATAGATCCGATCCTTACCTTACCTAATGGATGTGATAACTTGGTGAATTTTTAAGTGTGTATTCAAGGAAGATTAGGTTGTGTTATTATGAGAAATGAGAAAGTGATAGCGTATGCTTCGAGGAAGTTAACTTAGATAAAGCGGAATTCTCTTACCCTCTACTCGAGAGTGGCTGCAATTATTTTATGTTGTTAAGTGGGAACCTTACCTTTTTGAAGCTCTCTTGTGGGATTTGTTACCGATCCTAAGAGTTTGGAGGATTTAGTTACTCGAAAGGAAGAGATTAGAAAGACTATCTAGATTCTTGAAGAACAGGTTGTGTGTCGTGTGACGGATTTCCTTACAAATTGAGAAGTTAATTAACCTTAGCGAGTTTGGGTATAATAGTAGTTTTAGTTTGCATGACCCCTCGTTTGTATGAAGTTATTTCCCTAATGATGATTAGACGGATTAGACTTATGCGGGAGTACCGTTGAGAGTTATTAGCAGCACAAGTCCAGAATCAAAATTCTAGAGTATTCGGGTTGTTTGAGATGTCTAGAAGAATCATGTCATTGAGGAACTATTTAAAAGTTGTAATTTGAAATGTGTGAGAGGTAACCTTTGCTATTTGATCCTTAAGGTAAGTCTTTTTAAAATTCGGACGAATTTTCTTTAAGGAGTGAGTGTAACGACCCTAACCCTAGGCACTATTTTAGTATCATATTATATACTTTTAATATTATTGTTAATTTTATGTGTTCATTTATGTCTTTAATTTCTTATATTAAGATGAGATGGTTTGGAAATAATTTAAAACCTTAGGATTGCAAGGAAAATAAAATAAAGCATCTTGAGGAAGTATAATAATAGAAAATGGATAAAATATGAAATGAGGTTAAAGTAATGTAGGATAAAGAATTGGCAGTAGGGAGTTAGTTTTACTACTCTAGAACTTGGAGAGGGTTTAATTGAAAAAGATTGAAAGCCTTTAATTATTGGGCACATGGGGGACCCATACTCCCTCTTTTTCTCTCTCCTTGCTTCAATTAGTCAATCCCCTCCCCATACCTCTCCATATTTTTTCCCTCACCCTTCATTAACCTCCCCATTTTCTTATTCATCATCTTCTTCCTTCTCAAAATATCCATGGAAACTCTCTCTCTCATGCTTTTCCTTCCAAAATTTCTAATAAATCCAATTCTTCTCCATTTGATGATCAATCTGAGTGTACTTTTTGTGTTCAAGGTGAAGAGGGGAGCACATCAAGCTAAGAAAATCTTCATTCCATCTCATATTTGCTAAGTAAATTATTATGACATTCCTTTTAATATTGGTATTGTTCACTTTATGTGTTATTTAATATGTTGTTGTGAAAAAGAAAAGGGATTTTGGGTATTTTTGAATAATGTTTATTTGGGTTAAAATATGGTTTAACTTCTAAGATTGAAATGATTTTAGTTGTAAAATGGTGATCTAAGATTGAAGGAGGAATGGTATAGAGTAATTATGAATGTTAATGAATTAAGAGTAAATGTATTAAATTTGGGTTTTCGCCAATTTTCTAGAATAAAGTGAGTGAGGAAAATGATTAGTATTGTGTTATGGAGTTATTGATATTTGAAGTGATGTTCCATCTTACTTTGATTGAGAAATATTATGAGCATAATTAAATTGGGTGGAAGGAAGTAGAAGAGGAATTAGTATATTTTAATGATGTAAGTTTCATGACCTTCTTTTATAACTAGTTCATGAAATGTTTGGTTTTGTTATTTTATTATTATTATTATTGTTGTGGATGATTAGCTCATTT